>BMAO01022852.1:0-21598 GCA_019973975.1 Trichonephila clavata
GCATTGTCCCCCCTACAATGCGGGTCTTCAGTGGTATTGGGCTCGAACTCATGACACGCCGGCCACGAGTCCGTTACCTTGACCACTAGGTTACCGCAGCCACTTTTATTATCAGGAGCAGAAATGAATTTTCTTATACTATTCAAAAACTCATACAATATCAACAGCTTTTTGTAAATCACTATTTTTTCGAAAATCTGTAGTTAAAAAAAAGAGAAATATAATGAAAATTATGAAATGTGTATATATTCCCTTCCAAATTGTAATAAAACTCTTGTAACTATTATATTTAAAAAAAAACCAATATAAAATAATCTATGATTTTAAAAAATAAATCATCTCTGTATATATATATATAAAGGAAGAAAATTTTTTCAGAAAAGCATTCGATTATTTCGAAAAATCTCAGTGATTATCTCCTTTAAAAATTAAGGTAATGATGAGATAAAACAAATAATAGATATTTAGGATAGTAAGATATTTGAGATTTCTGGATTAGTTTGACTTGACAATCTGCACTGATTGTACTAAAATGTGTGTTTTTTCATAATTATAATTAATTATTTTCCTTTGTTCTGGCAAAAAATTAAAACTAAATTAAAACTATGTTTCATTTGATACTTATGTCTTGTACTTATAAAAATAATGTAATTTAGCTTCGAATTTAAATAATAACTCTTTGCTTTGAAAAGAAAAAACTTGAAATTTAACTTAGTTGACATGTACGTAAAGTTTTTTTAAATCTGATTTTGAGATAAAAAAAGTTTAAAATGTGGATTCGAGAAATCGTTTAACCTACCCTTTAAATTACACTGGTAATATTTTCAGAAAACATCAACACTGAAATGAAAACCCGAATGTCAGGAATACAATGTATTACTACGCTGAGTTTTCTCTCTGAGGAGAATCGTATCGCATATGGTTACTACAAACCGGATCCTCTCAAGGATACGCCTCGGCGATCGATCTTCGGCTAGAAAAGAGGATTTGGCGGTAGAAAATCCAGCCCACGTTATTGAAGAATTCCCTATTAATGTTTTCTATTAAAGTTTGCGTAATTTTATATTAATAAATGTAAACTTTCTTTTAATTAACATTATAGAATTTGTTACATGGAAAGAAGAAGAAGAAAACAAGACCATATCAAAATATGTTAGACAACGAGGAAGTAAAACACTTAAAAATGGAGACATAGTGATGAATTATCACTGTTGTCGAAGTGGGACATACAAACCAAAAAGGAAAGGTGTCAACAGTTTAAAGTCACAAGGCTCTGCTAAAATTGGAATTAGTTTCCCAGCAATAATAAAAGTTAGGCAGAGTACTGAAAATGTAGTAGTGCAATATTTTCCGAATCATAAAAATCATGAAAATCAGTTAGAGCACTTTAGGTTATCAGAGTCTGATAGGGCAGCTGTTGCTGGTATAGTATTTTATTTATATAGTTTTATTATTAGTTACTATTGTTAGTTTTGTTTATATATTTTTCAGGTCGATTAAAAGGTGTTAATGAAAAAAAATTCTGCAGGATATTAGAGAAGAAATTACTGTTGACAGTGGCAGAAAGATGTTTATTGAAAAAAAGGATATTCATAATATTAAAAAGGACTTCAATATTAATGGTTATATTAAAAGGCATGAACTTGATGCAGTGAGTGTCAAGCTATGGACTCAAGAAATGAAAAATAATGGAGAAAATTGTATTGTTTTTTCAAAGAGCAGGGACAATCAGGGAATGACTATGGATTGAAAGATGAAGATTTTGTCCTCATAATCATGACAGATTTTCAGAAAGAAACGATTACAAAATATGGAAAGGACAAAATTTGTATAGATGGAACACATGGGCTAAACAGTATGGTTTTAATTTATACTCAGTTCTGGTAGTCGATGAACATAAGAATGGAAAACCTGTAGCATTTTGTTTTTCCAACAAAAGTTCTGAAGATGTATTCAGAATTTATTTTAGTGCTATTAAAAATGCTGTGGGTATAATAGAAACTACAACATTTATGACTGATGATGCTCCAGCATTTTATAATGCTTGGAGTTATGTGATGGGCACAGTTAAAAATGTCTTATTGTGTGCTTGGCACGTTACAAGAAACTGGCACCAAAATTTAAATAAAATTAAAAATCCTGAAAAGAGAAAAATTGTTAATAAAGCATTAAAGGCAGTGAAAGAGGGACTATGTTTAGAAACATTTTCTAAACTTATGAAGCAATTCATACAAGAATTGAATATATTCGGAAAATATTTCCAACAGAATTATGCTAAGAGACCAGAAAAATGGGTCTATTGCTACAGGAAGGGTCTGGGCATAAATACAAACATGTATTTGGAGTCCCCATAAAAAAATTAAATATCATTATTTTGAGGGAAAGCATGTCAAGAGACTAGACATTGCAATCGATGGTCTTTTAAAACTGGTTAGAGACTTAATATTTCAACGCCTAATAAAAATTACAAAAAGAACCATTTCCTCTGATAAACTATCAAAAATTGTCAATAGCCACAGATTAGGCCTAGAGATTCAAAGCAATAGAATTGAAAAATTAGCAGATAACGAGTGGAAAATTGAATCCAATCATTCTAACTACCTAATATGCAAGAAAGAAGAAGAATGCCATAGATAATGTAATATAAAATGTACTGCCTGCAAAATTTGTATCCATTCCTATACATGATCTTGTGTAGACAATTTAATAAGAGGAAATATTTGCAAGCACATTCATAAAGTTGCCAAAATGTTTTTAAATGAAACACATAATGAAGAAATACAAGAGATTTATGTAAATCAAAATGATATTTTAAAAGAAACATTCGATGTTTTACCATGTAGCTCCAAATCTGCTAATAATGATGGTCATGAATCCAAAAAAAGAAAAATTGAAAGCATTCTTGCTCTTATTGATGAATACGAGCTTACACTAGAAGAAGAAAGTAAAATTCATAGGAACCTAGATAGTATATTAAACATTTTCTATAATAAAAAGGAACACAATAATAAAAAAGTTAAAATTATGGAATCCTCAACTATAGATATAAAAAAGAAGATTGAAAAACAACCTGGAATTACTCTACACGAAGAAAAAGATGCACTGCTGGTACACTCAAAAATCCAACTACTGAAGAAGTAAACAATATTAAAGAAGGATTACTGTTAAATTCACAAGAAATTATATCCATCAATACAGATTTTGATCATACTTATATGTAGTAATCAAAATAAATAATTCCTAACTGGAGGTTCCTGCTCTCAATTCAGTTACTAAATAAGTTTAATTTATTCTCATTTTTGCGGTTCTTTATTCTTTCAAGTCATTCACATTTAATTATTGGCATAAATATACAATTAAAATATGATATCCTGGTGATTATATTTGATTTCAATATATTGTAATGTGTGTGTTGAAAAAAATAGCTCAAATGTTGTATTAATATAATATTAATACATGTACATTATATTATATTGAGAAAGTTATTCTTAAAAGGTACTTTTAAAAAACTACTTGATAAGTTGACATATTATTTAATTCTTTTGAAAAAACAATAGAACTTAAATCTAGTTGAATTAATTTACATGTTATATAAAAATTTAGGTTATTTTTCTAATATTTTACGCTTAAATTTTTTTTCACGCAAAGCAAAAGTGTAGATATTTTAATAAAATTACAAAAACCAATAGTTTGGCTTTTTCAGTCTTTTTTATTTTTTATACAATAAATTATTTTTCATTTTCTAAATTAATTGCAGATAAAACTGAGGTTTGGAAGGTAATCATGAGATATATTCACAAAAATAATTAATATTAACTGGGGATTCATTTTTCTCATTGTCCGACCTTATTCCCTGTGATTCAACGCCTTCGTCATGTTCAGAACTCATCTCTGAGGCATCCATCAAAGAATGTTAAGACAACGCACCAACAACCGAGAACTACTTGGAAAAATTGCTAAGTCTAAGCATAGAAAATAGCAAGAAAAATAATAAAACAATTAATAAAATAAAGCAAAAACTAACAAGAAATCAAAAGTAAAAATTATTCAAACTGTAAATAAAATGCGATAGTTCCCATATTATATAACAGATGGCGCTATAATTTCAGGGTGAAAAGCGCTGTCTCGATCCACTCCTCAAATTTTGGCATTCAATTGTCCAATCTGAGATTGTGCTGTAATAAAAATCCTAGATAATTATCAATAATATAAAAATCCTAGATAATGCTCAAAATTCTATCACAAGAATGATTCTTAAAACCTATAAATGCATGAGAAATAAAGATATTTATACTGCTTTATACTGCTATTAAAATCAAAAATTTTAAAAACTCCATTCAGAATATTGCTATTAATTTTTTTCATGGTCTTTTATGTACAGAAAATAACAATACGATAAATATTGATAGTTAAATTCCTCTGGACTCCTAATACCACTGAAAATTCATAATTCAGATGGGACTGATGCACGTTAAATCTGCTCATTTCAGTCCTTCCATTGGCTTGGTGCGTCAAGTGTCATCATCGTCTCTAGACCGTGGCTCAAAATTGCGAGGTCCGTTGCCAGAAGCCCTCCGTGTTGCTTTATAGTTCGAAATTATTATAACACTTTCACTCCCTCACCCATCCACATTTCGGGTAGTTAATCTAGAGCCGAATACCACTGCAGTTCCAACCAATGAAAACGCTTGTTTTCATCAACATGAAACTGATATCTTCTCTGCACTGATACAATACTTCAGTTTTTTCCACCTGCCTCCTCTCTTCCCCTAATCAAATCAAAAACTTGTGCTGGATTAGAACCCGCAACCTATGGATTCGTAATCACGTAACATACCACTAGACAAAAGTGATCACTCCTATCTGGAGGCTGTTACTGGCTTATTTAGATACCGCCACAAACTTTTTACATGAAGGAAAAAGTACTACTTTCTTTTGCATGACACATCGAAATACTATCTAGATAGGGGCCGAAGTGTTACTGCATAACCCAGTTGCCCTACAAACTCAACGTCAAATTTCATTCAATTTCTTTCAAATTCTGTCACAAATAGGATAAAATATTTTGAACATGACATTCAAAAAGAAAGGGTTGAAGTTCTTCTTCCAGCAAGACAATACTTTGGTGATAGGAGAGATGTTTGGATAGGTGTTTCAGGGTTTCTTACTATACTTATTTTTTACTATATATTTTTTAGTAATTCATTGAAAATACTAAAAATGAAGTAACTGTAAAATTCTCTTAATTTTTTCTTTTATCTGAAATCTGAATGCTTTTCCGAAATGTAATTTCGGAGATGAAGTGTGTGTGTGTGTGTCAAATAATAAACAAACAAATTGGAAATTAATAAAAAAAATTCTATCTCTTATTACAAACATTATCTTACGGATATTTGTGTATACTTTAAAAAAGAATGAATTTAATACTTACAATAAATTTAACTTGCATCTAAAGAAAAAAAGAACTAAATTTTTTAGATAAATACTGATAAAAATATTATAATATACATGCTTTTATTAATGATAGGAATATTTTGAAAATGAATTTAATCTTATAACAAAATATTTTTGTACAAAGTATATACTAAAAGATAACTATAATAAAGTTAACAATATATTTTCTATCACATAAGCAGACCACTTTTTATATGCATTACTTATTTTTATTAATATTGGATTTAATTTCATGAATATTGTATTTTTTTTTCTCTTAGAACTAATTATATGTGTGTGAATTTCTTTAATTTATATAAAATAGTTTCTATGAATAAATGTTTATCCTCATTTTGGGGAGATTTCTAATCTTCTACTTTTGCACTTTACAAAGTGCAATCAATATAAATTAATCATGCTACTGTATGAAATATTTACTTATACACAGTTTATCCCATGAAGCTTTAATACTTTTTATAATTATTAAGTAAAATTGTTCAAGTAAACTTTTTAAAAATGTATTCTAAAATCACATGATTTATTTCTTTGAAATATATTCTGGAAATAAAACTACTGTGCTACAAGATTTAAGAAAAAATAAAAACAGTTAAGCAAAAGACGCTTTCTACTCTCTTTTTCAAAAACTATAAGGAAAGTACTTAAAGAAAATATATGAAGAAAATCCCTTTATTAATACACTCAAGAGCCAAAACATTATGACCACCTGTCAACAACGAGTTGGGCCACCTTTGACGCGCAACACAGCTTCAACCCGCCTTGGCATGGATGTTACAAGTCCTTGGTAGAGGGCCGCAGACAGATTGTACCAGATGTTTAAGCAACAGTCACGTAAATCCGAGATATTGCAAATTGGTGGTCTTTGAACTCTGAGCTGCCGTCCCATGACATCCCAAATGTGTTCTATCGGATTGAGATCCGGTGAGTTAGGCAACCAGGACATTAACTGGAATTCATCATCATGTTCCCGGAACCCCTTCAACACAATTTTAGCCTTGTAACAAGGGGCGTTGTCCTGTTGAAACATTCCATTTCCAGCTGGAAAAACAGAGGCTATGTAAGGGTGCAACTGGTCCGCAATGATGTTCAGATACACTGTAGCATTCATGGTCTGCTCTAACACAACCACGGATCCCAGAAACGACCAAGAGAACGTCCCCCAAAGTATAATACCGCCACCACTGGGCCTGTGTATGACCTACTATACATTGAGGGAGCAACTTTTCCCCTGGAAGACGGTGTATCCTGACGTGATGAATGGCATCGGCGTGATGAATGACAAGCCGTAATTCATCTGACCAGGCAACTCTCTCCTACTGATCCATGGACCAGTCGTGATGTTCCTGGGCCCAGTGCAGGTGCAGTTGGCGATGACGCTTGGTCAGCAAAGGCACACGAGGGGGATGTTTGCTGCGTAGCCCTATATCCAACAGTGTCCGCCTAATAGTGTGCTCTGATACTATTCTACTAGGCCCTGCATTGTATTGGGCTGTCAGCTGAGCCACTGTCTGGCTCCGGCTTTGCTACACCATGTGAGACAATCTCCGACGACCTTTTCCTTTGATAGCATGTGGACGTCCGACATCATGTCGTCTACTGCTGGTTTCACCGTCATTCATCCACTTTGCATAAGTACTAACAACTGTAGATCACGAACAGCCCACGAGTCGTGCAGTTTCGGAAATACTTGTTCCGAGCCTTCGAGCCATTACAATCTGCCCTCTATCAAAATCGCTTAGATTCGTAGCCTTTCCCATCACACACAGAAGTGAAAGAATAATTCTCCAGCAGCAGTTAAATACCACTTCCACCTTATCACGTGCCTTCCACGTCATCCAGGCGAGTTTATTGCAAAATGTAGGGGTGGTCATAATGTTTTGGCTCTTGAGTGTATAAAGACGTAGCGTAGAATCTTATATTCTGCCCCCTTGGAACAGTAAGTCTGATTTAATTCCACTTTTTGAAGTTGTTTTTATAATAAAAACTAAAACAACACAAGAGTATAATTTTCATTTAAAAAAAGAGATGATGAGCAACAATCTTATTTTTGAAAATCAAGTTTTTTAAATTGACCCTAACTTCACCTGGTTTCAATAAATATTTATAAAAAATAACAGTGGTTCTCAAACTTTATCGAATCATAGAACTCTTAGACTTATTAGGTGTTTTTGGGGAACCCTGTCCTAGAAGAGAATATATCGTAAAAAATACTTAAAGTAGATCAACATATTATACGCATTTGTGTAAAGGAAGTAAAAGAAAAAAAAATTACAATAATTATTATTAAAGAAATTTAACTTAAATTTAATGTAATATATTCGTTAATAGTATTACAATAATACTAAGGTGACTAATTTTTTTACAATGAAAAGGAGGACGAAAAATTTAAGAAAAAATTACAACTTAAATATATGAAACATTTTATAAACTAAAACAAAAATACACTATTACTTTCACATCCCCTTTTAAGTAAATATTTAAGGGAAGATTTTTCCACATTGAATGATTTTTTTTTGTCAACGTATATTTTATCATTTTTGTCAGTATCGGAAATTTCGGAACAAGAAATATTCTTCATATTGAACTTTACGGTAAGTGCTAGTAAAGTATCAACATTCAACCTTGATTTCTCACTTGTCCAAAAATCGTTACCAATTGAAAGAACTCTTTCAACCGCTGCACTAGTTCCAGGGCAGCACAAAGTAAATTCCACAAGAATAACTAAATTTTCATATGGAATGTTGTTGTTGTCGTGTCCTTCCCGCAAGGCAGGAATGAAAGTTGCCATTGCCTGTGAGACAGGTTGGACTTCTTAACGATAGATGGCGACACTACCTATCTCCAACTCCCCAATTTTGGCATGGAACTGAAGGGGGATATTCTCCAGCCCCCTGCATTCGTGGTTTCTGCTGCGACCCCCCACAAGACTTTCGGACCGACTGATTTAACGAGCACGTACTCCGTCTATACTCGGTGGTATTTAGTGGCATCGGGCATCGAACCAAGGCCCTCCGGTCTGGGTCCGACGCTCAAACCACTAGGCTACCCACGGCCCTTTCACATGGAATGTGTTCATTTTTGAAATGATTAAATGTTTCTACCCATCTTTTATCAATTTTAACATGCTTATTTTCCTATTGTTCTAGTTTATAAGAATTTAAATATATATGCACATTCAGTCCCACAATTTCTTCAAACTGACAATTGTCATCGATTTTAATATCAGGCACTTCTTTCGATAAAAACTCAACACAATTTTCTATATCTTCCCAATTTACTTGCTATTAAGTCAAAAGACACATTGAAAACTGTTATTTCTTGTAATATTTGTTTCAGACCATTCTTCGACATATTGGAAACATGTTGATTTACTCTTCTAATATTGACAATTTCTTTTTATTATTAAAGGAATATAAATTTTCCTTCAAATTATGATTCATATTGAAGGACAAAATCGTTTAAAATAAGACTAACTTCTGTAGCTGAAATATGTTCGCCATCAATCTTTTGAATCGTTTTGTGGAAAATAGATGCCTGATCATGTGTACAAAGTACATTAATTTCTCCAATAATTCATACTGTACCGGCACATGATGCATAACAGTTTGGCCTGACATCTCTGAATATAGAGATTAACATCTCTGAATATAGAGGAAAGACAGAACCTATAAAAGGAGGACTGTCCTCCCTAATGAAGGACGATTCGTCACCTTAGATTCGTCACCTACCCCGAACTTACGCGAAAGGTGGAACTGAGTGATAGCCGTGGAATAATATCGCACATATACATATAAATTACTTTCAGCAAGAGTAGAGAAAATAAAATAAAATAATTTAGGGGGGGGGGATGTATAGTAAAATCTTATATAACTCGAATATAAAATCGTAAGCCGAAGTTTTTTGATGTGTGAAGAAGGTTTCATAAAATCTAAAAGAGTACTCTTCCGGCTCAAAGATTTTTTCCCCTCGTAATATGCTGATAATCTTTGATTTTTTAATACTTGATTATCACTCCATATTTTTAATGTAGTTTTCATTTCAGCGATAATACGTTAATGTTTGCGAACGATGGCTGAATTTAAAGACTAAACTATTTTCACTGCATCTAGAATTTCTTCTTTACTTTTTTAGCTGTTTTAACCGTAGATAACGTTGGATTAAACTTCTTTGATAATTCACAAATTTTTATTTTTGCATCGAAGTCTTTAATAATGCTAAGTTAACATTCCATAGACAAAGTTTTTCTTTTGTTTTTTTTGTGCAGAAGATTCAGTTCTACTTTGCTTGGATGACATAGCTGACTTTAAAATCTGCTTCATAATACAAATAACAAACACGAGATAATAATAAACACACTGTTTAGATAAGACATAAGTTACACGAAAAAAAATTATTTTGGCTATTTAAATCGATTCTGCATGATATGTTCGAACATGTTCATTAGCTAAGCAGAAAACACAGGGAGAGACTAATCGAGTTGTGTAGACAAACATAAGACAAATCGACAAGATCTGAAAATCGCGAAACTCCGGATTAACGTAAGTCGAGGTATTACTGAATTTCGCGCTCCAGGAGCCAACTTCCCTTGCATATTTTCTGATGGAGATATATTCATGAATTTCCCTTTTTTTGTGTGCAAAATGTCGAAGTCTAGCGCTGTTGAAGTTGTCTGCTGTCACGTTTCATATTCTACATTTAATTTGATTCTATACTTTCTTTTTGTTGCCACATACGTTGCCAAAGATTTTTCACGTTAATACTAGTTCTGAATACCATTTAAAGGTTTATAATTGTGTGAGAATCTTCTGTGTATTCCTTATGAATTTTCACCCAAAATGTTACAGGAATCGTTTTTACTTAAATTTGAATTTTAACATCGAATCTGTTGATAAGTTGTTCCCTCTCCACTGACAACCCTTCTGATTTATCACTGTTTATAAGTTTTCTCTTCTGAAAAATATTCTCTTAAGTTTTTAATTGTGATCCTTTATAGATGTTTCACCACTGTGTTTTAAATTCAATTCATTTTCATTTCAATTCACTCACCAGAAAATTGTCAATTTTTTCTAAATATTATACATCATCAGGACCGATCCTAGGGTATCGGCCACCCGCATGCAAAGACCTATTTTGCCGCCCCTCTAGAGAATTTTCAGATTTTGACTAATATTTACCGTTACAAACTCATGAACTTGTCTAAGAAAAAAAAAAGTAAAATATTAACAAAAATGTAAATTAAATTTCAAGTGCAAGAATTTATTTTTTGGCCAGCTAATAGGTTATAACAATGACAAAATACTTAAACAAAATCATAAGAAAACGAAAATATTACCTTTAAAAGAAAAATAGATAATTTATAACTAGAAATGCGAAGCAGCAGTATTTACTCGGAAAATATTAGCTAATATAAAGAAAAGTACTAAAGCATAAATCTCGTGAAACGAAAAGTATATAAATCTGTTTTTCTACAAAGACTACCTCATAATTAACTATAAAATAACTTTTTTTGACTTTCTGAGAGGTAAATTTTTTCAATAATTTCAGTGAAATCAATTTTTTCAAGATTTCGGATTCCATAAAGATGGTAGCCAAATCTGAGTGCCCTTGTGTCCTATTATTTCTAAAGTAATTTAATATAATTTTTAATTTACTGAAACTTCTTTCATTAGAAGGAGCAGAACCAGGTAAGATTTGAAAAAAATTCTTATTGCTAGAGCAAAATTTGGAAGGTGGGGGATGAAATAATTTTTATTATAATTTATAATATCGCAAATGGTTGTTTTTTACCTGGGAAAATATTTTTGAAGGACATTTTTTGTTTAAAGAGCTGTATACCCTCTATATTTTCACAATACATTCTTCCTCCTGTACCTGTAACTTAATATATGGTCGCGGTAACCTAGCGGTCAACGTCATGAACTGAAGTGTCATGAGTTCAAGCCTAGAACCGCTGAAGCCCCACGTGTAGAGGGGCCTATGCGCGTTAAATCTGTCGAGGCTAAAATTTTCTCCCGTTGTTGTGGTGTGGAAGTCAGGAAAACGGGGTTTTCAGCTCAAGTGTCATCTTCATCATTTGACCATGGTTCAAAATTACAAGGTACATCGCCAATAGCCCTCGTGTAGTTTCATAGTGTGACGTAAAAAAACACTCACTTGGAAATATTGTGAAACTCATAGAGAAAGCGGAAATATCGAAAAGCATTCAGATAATGAGGTAAATCTTTCATTTACCGAAGGGATCACGGGATCAATAACTGTCAAATACACTGCTGGCCCCACAAAATGCGACACCAAGAAGGACTAGAGATATCACAGCGAAATTTATTTGGCAGATAACATGTTGTACAAAGATCAAACGATTAAAGTAACAGCCTCTTGTGACGTGTGGATGATTACAAAATCAGCAGTTAGTGTAGCCGCCATTGTTGACTATAACCACTACCTCATACCTCGGCATAGAATCAAAGAGGTTTTGGTTATACCCTTGGGGTACAGCAGTCCATGCGGCTCTCACATAGTGGTAAAATTGATTTGGTGTAGCAGCGGGTGGTGTATCCCGGGCTAGTCGTCGTGCAAGCATGGACCACACGTTTTCGATTGGCGATAGATTGGAAGAACAAGCCAGCCAAGGAAGCAATTCAATCTGATAGGTAAAAAAAGAATTGTACATTGTGTGGCACATGTGACCACGCATTATCTTGTTGGAATATGGTTGATGACAAGCACTGAATGTATGGGAGGACCATGGGCTCCAACGCCTCAGAGATGTAGATCTGGCTGTTCAGTGTACCAGCAATGCGTACCACAAGGCAGCCTCTCACCATGGTGTCTCCAAACTCGAATCCGACCATCACGATGTTGCAGGCAGAAGCGAGGTTCGTCAGTAAACATAATGTCGTTCCATTCCGTTGTCTATGTCTACAGTTCATCGCACTATTGGCGGCCCAAACGCCTATGGTTTCCAGTCAAGGGTAAACGAAGCAATGGATGCCTTGCGGACATTCTACTCTGCGGGAACTGCTTCGAATGGTATGAGCAGATACCGAATGATGCGTAATAGACTGAATCTGTTGTGCTATGATTCCCGATGTGGCTGAGAGATCCATCACTGCAAAGCACACAATCCACCTGTCATCATGGGCAGTGGGGTAACGAGGTGGGTGGGATCAGCCCTGTTGGCGCATCGTTTCCTCCTGAATCTAATGTTGACAGTTCCGCATCAATATAAATTATCGCATTTAAGAGATTTTGTTTGTATAACTGATTTCTTTTTTATGAAATAACTATATTATTGTTACATAAATATAAATAAATATTAATGTAAGAATCTTACACTAAAGTTTGATAAAGAAAAATAGTAAATAAGAAAAGTTGCGAAAATGCTCCACTAAACAGTTTGGGGGTTCATTCTTCTTTTCAAATTGCTGATTTAATTAAATCCTACAAGTATCCGAAAAGAAAATGAAATAAATAATAGTTTTAAATATTAGTACTTATGTTATTCACATAAAAACAAATGTCTCGGAACTTTGATCAGATTTTCGAGCTGGTAGGCTACGAAAAGGGATTCTCTTGAAAACTAAATACTTTGAATACTCAATTAAATAAACCTTATTAAAGACAAGTATCCGAGTACTTTGAGTTGAAGAAGCTCTATAGCAGACGAAAACTGATAAGGAAAAAAATAGTTTCCCAGCGGAAGCTAGAAAAATTCTCACCAACCCTACAGACAGGGGAAGGGGTACTTATTCTCTTATTACACTCTTACTCCACTCTGCTGGAGTAATGAACATTCCAGGAAGTTCGGGGTGAACGATCGCAAATCGCCACAGTAGGGTCAGCCAAAATTTATATCCGAGGTTGAAATCTACAGTCAAGTCAGAAATAGCTACCTAATACAGTGATTCCCAAAGTGGTCTATATAGACTCCCAGGGGCCTATGGCGACCTGAAAGGGGTCCACGTCAGTGAAAAATAATTTGGGGGTCCATGAGATATAAATGGGGGTTTATGATAGTGGCTCTCATTAAACCAGATCATGGTTTTAATTTTAAAAGAAAATTAAATCAAGTGGAAACAGGATTTTACCCATTTCATAAATTTATTTACTAAATTTAATGCGGTTCATTTAGTGTTACAAAGCAGCTGCATAAATGTTATTAAAACAAGGGCAATCATTTCAGCATTTTTTTGCGAGAATTAAGCTAAAGGCGCTAATATTATGGAGTCATGAATTTTCCCAATTTTTCAATTAACTGCAGAAAATGACTTTTTAACGTATGTTTAACGTTTAAATGCCCTTTATTCAGATTTTGAAACTAGGTTTGAGAATGCTTTGACTACGGTAATACCACAGAAGGCAATGAATTCATATGGTCAGATTGTAAAAATAAATATCGTATTACAAGAGGAACTGATCTAAATGGGCACTAACGAGTTCTTAAAGTTAAGTTTAGAAACTCATGTCAGATATGTCTTTTAAAGCCATTTGCATGTCAAACGTATGTCTTTTTAAAGCCATCTTGGCTTTAAAAAGACATACCTGTTACTTATCCAGATTTATGGAATATCGTAAGAAAGATCTTATTTGCTTCTCCTGGTGAGAAGGAGTTTCAGAGCGGTTGCCAATCTCCAAAACAAAAGAAGATTGGGGAGGGGGGTGTAGGAGACTAATTTAAGAGATTTAGTTTTAAACCTGACAAAATTGGATACCAAATGTTGAAAATTTGTTATTCAAGCACCAGATTCATTCCCCCCGTTAAAAGTTATTGTTTGTTGCACAATTATTTTATGTATTAATTGAATTTTAATTTTAAAATTAATTAACATGTTTTTCCACTACACTTCGCTACAGTTAAAAATTTACATATTTTAAAGTAAGTATCTCTATACCAGCTGTCAGAAAGACATTTAAGTTGATACATTTGCAAAAATTCAATATTAGGTAAACAGGGGTCTACTTCAAACCGAAAAACATGGTAAGGGGTCTATAAGACAAATAAGTTTGAGAACCTTTGGCCTAATAGATTATTTAAGCCTCGTTCCATCCCCGGGAATGCTAAAAGTATGAAAATCTTACGATTTACCAGGTTCCCGGGAAAGAAACCCTATCTTCAACATATAAGTGGGTAACTACATATTAGATCCTTTGTTTTAATACATGTTTTCTTTTGTTTTTGTTTTTCAGTGCTATGCTTACATATTTCAGTGCTTATTACACTTGGAGCTTTAAAAAAAACGCATAATACCACAACTTTTTTTAATATGGTACTAAAGTACTGATAAGTACGTACAACATAAAACTTAGAACCTCGGCAAACTACGCTAACATTACTAATGCGGTATGAATATTGAAGTGTTTTTCAAACAGTTTTTGTAATACAAATTATTTAATCAAAAGAATCTGCAAGATTTTTTTCTTCAAAATTACTTAATACCAAATAAAACTACTGGAAACTACCTTTAATAGAGGTACAACACTTACACTAAAAAGAAAAACGGGCATTGTTTATAAGCGTTGTAAAAGCATAGACACAAAAAATCTCACTTCTTTCCTCTATTTTGTTTTTCTAAATTGTTAATCTATTATTAAATTTAGAACTTTTAATTTCCCAAATTGCATATCGAATTTAAACATGTCTTAGGTTATATTAACCATATAAGATATTTTGGAAATGCAACTTTCATAAAAATCATTTTTGAGATTTTTTTGTCAAGCATCGATCTTCAGTATGCCGCTAGTGTCGCTGATGAGTAAAAAAAACCTTCTTTATTGCGATATTGTCGGTATTCCCACGAATTGTGCTATAAAACAAAAAATGTGTGTAAAGAGTAGATGTTAATGGACAGTGGACCAATGCATTATGCTCTAACGTTTTAAACTGTGCTATCGAGAAATCGGGACCTACTTTAATTTTCCAATATTTATTTAAATTTAGCATATTTTTATTTAACATATTATAAGTTTTATTTTGAGATATTCGTAAAAAAATATTGCTTTATTAACAGAACTATATGAGGCCTGCGGCCGCCCCTTGTTTTGGCCGCCCGCGTACGGTGTACGCGCTACACACCTTCAGGGAGCTCCATTCCATACACACACAAATACTATAAAGAATGCAATTAAAAAATAATATTTTGAAGTAGATCAACATGTTATAGGTACTTCATGTAAAGACAATTTTTAAAAAAAGTCCTATATTTTTCATCAAAAATTTTACTGTGATTTTTAATATAATTTATACTCACTAATAATATTAATTTGTGATCTAAGTAACACTTACTCATGTGTTATATTCAGTAACTAGAATATGTGCTTGTTATACAACTGTTAAAGTCTAGATCTATTGAAATCATCTGCAATCGCATTTCATATTCTCAGTATTTCATTTTTTTTCTAATATTTTGTTCTTTTTTCCCCGCAGATACATTCAAAAATGTTTTTCCGTTTAAATGCATAGTTCTGAAGGGCATTAAAATGTATAAACTGTGAAACAAATCCCATGTATTTTGCATGAATTTGCATCCTAAAATTTAGGAACTGTTCTTGTGTAAACTTAGATTTTAATGGCGAATCTGATGATCTATTAAAAAAAGTTACTTCTTCTCTTTCATTATAGGTATTATTTCCGCAAACGGAAAAAGGTGCATTTTCCATAAGAAAACTATTTAGTTTTACAGGACATTGTACTAACGAGTATAAAATCATTTCATTGAACTCCGGAATAGTAAGCACAATAGAATATAATGTTAATAAATTCCAATTAATTATGCTAATCAATATTTAAATTTCATTCTAGATAAGGGCTTTGAAGATTTGACTTTCTTCTTAAATCCTAAAAATGATTTTACTTTTTAAAATGACAGGGATACTAAGGATTTAAATAGATAAATATTTTTTTGCTAATAAAATTGAAATTTTGCTGATATTTCTAACTAAGCAGTAATAATCAAACAAAGAAGAAATTCAAATTTTATTGAATTTTACTGTTTGAGGTAAAAACTACAGTATAATGACAAAAAAAAAAAAACTTTGTATGAGAAATAAAAAATTTAGTTATTTTTTACAAATTTAGAGAAATGCATGATTGGTTTGTTAAGTATATTAATTTTATAAATTTTTCTCATTTTTGCATCCTATAAACAAAATTATCATAGTAATCATATTTTTATTGGCTCTAGTCTATAACCAAATCTAATTCTAATGTTAGAATTTTTTGAAGATTGACTATGATCTATGAAAAAATCTAAATAGTATTGATTAAAACGTTTATTTTTGTTTTGTAAAGAGAAAAGTAATTTCTAAAACATTCTTTTTTCACATTCAAAATTTCACAGTTAGTATGATTTTCAGCATTTAGTAGTATTAAAATATTTTTAAAATCCAATTCTGAGTTTTTGATATTTGTATAATATTATTAAATATGCAATAACTCTTTTTAAAAAATTGTGGGTTATGGAATACATAAATTTAAATATCTTTCCATAGAAAGTATGCAAATTTTTTTTGATTTTTACATCGATATATATACTAAATAAATTGTAATTTTGTCTTTAATTGCAGTTGAAGTTGGTTGAATTACTGAAATATTGTTAACTCTTGCATGTTCACTTAAAGAAGTGCTAGCTTTAAGATCAGCCAATTCTTTATTTAAGTCATTTGAAAATCTAAACAAAAATACCCAGAACTCGCAAAAGCGAATCATTCAACACTCTCTTCGGGGAGAGGGAGAAAAAAAACGGACAGGCTATTGGTTTTTTATTTTATTATGTACCAGCTGCAAAGATCGTTATTTGTTTGGAAGGAGAATGCATACAGTGAACGGATGGAACGCTCAGCTAAAGATCCTTATCAGAGAAAGAAAAGGGGTCCTATTAAAACTTTCACGGCGAGCAGCTTTTGCTTGAACAATAGAGAAGGGTCGTTTTATCCTGGGGGTCAAATTCTGCATAATACGACACGGTACCCGTTTGAGATGTTGGGACGTTTCTTCCGCCAAAGGGGAAGGAAAGTGTTCATAGAGGCAGCTAATTGTTTAACCCCTTCCCAACGGCTTTTCATAGTATTTTTAGCATTGAAAACAATGAATATTTATCTGACAGAATGTAGCTGGATTTATAGTTTGTAAAAGGTTTGTAAAATAGTTTGTCTCTCTTCGAAAGAGAGGCAGGCAAAAATGAGAAAATATAAAACAGTAGGGTGTGGAAATGGCAAGGTCAAAACCAATGGTCAAAAATGTGTCTAAAATAGATTTCCGCCAGTGATCTTCCCAACTCCTTAAAAATGAAGACATGGCAGTTTTAAAGAGAGGTCATCGATTGTGTGGGGTAAGAAAGACAAGCAAAACTGTTCTTTTTTTTACTCGTGTAGAAGGGGATATTTACCATACAAGGAATTACTTTCTTCCTTTGCAATACCAGAATATTGAATAAACTTAAAGCATAATAAAAGAGATTAAATCACGAAGGATTTTCACTTTGAATTCAAGTAAAACTATTAAAATTAAGAAAAAGATCAAACAATTAAATTTTTCTTTTGTGAAAATCATTAACTTTTCCTTTTGACCCCACTTAAACAAATGAATATTGCTGTTGCATTTTTTTTAATAACAGCAATAATATTTTCTACCCATTTTTTGATACACTCCTCAATAAAGTTATTTTCAAATAAACAAAAATTTCTAATTAAATTTATATTTTATTTAGATCAAAAACATCGTAAGTTTTAAAAAAGAAACTTATTTGTAACAAAATCTAATGCGTACATACAGTATTGCGCATACAAACATTTTCTAAGGGGGGAAGGGTCCATTGTAGAAAGTTTCCCAACTTGTATCATACCTCAAGACAAAACCCATTAATTCTTCTGATTTTGTTAACAAAAAACAGTAAAAAATAAATTACTGAATTAATAGCTAGCATTAATTAATAAAATAAATTGTAATTACAAATACTTAATTAAATTTTGCATTATATACATATAGGATTATCATCAACTGAAAAAAACTCAAGGGCTTTGGAGGGGTCACCCCCCCCCCCCCTTGTGTGCGCCATTGTGTACATATCTTTTCACTTTTTAGCAAAATTTTCGAAATTTATGGGAAAGGGAATACATAAACGATACATTTAAAAAACTAAAATTAAAGTATAAATTTAATTTCTTTTACGTGAAAATCTAATTTTTTTTCTGTTGAAAGGAGCAATTGAATTATTTCTGAATATTTATACGATGTTGAAAAGAAAATATATAATACTCTTAAACTCGTTTTATAATTCAGTCTAAGAATCAGTGGCGTAGACATACCTCTTTTTTGGGGGGGAAGGGGTAAAAAACACGTAGACCTTAGCGCGAAGGCATAAGCTCTATGGCGAAAATTAAAAACTTGGTCTAAGAAGGGGGATTGAACTCTCACACCCTCGCCTTGTGTGTGTGTGTGTGTGTGTGTGTGTGTGTGTGTGTGTGTGTGTGTGTGTGTGTGTGTGTGTACGCCACTGCTAAGAATTACTTGTACATTCTCTTATATTTGAACTTAATGAGGAATTCCAATAAGTTGGATTCAGGTACACAAAAAATTGCTATACTTACACTATAAATCTATTTAACAAAATAAATGGATTTATGTTTGATATATATAAAAAAACAAACCATTGAATTGCACTTTAATTAAAATATTCTTTACTATCTGGATTGAAATTAAAGTTTTGTCTGAAATTATAAAGTCAAGATATCCATCTTCATTAATTCATATATTTCCTTTTTATAATAATATTCATTTGAAAATGTTAAAGTAATGAAATTCAGTAACATTTGCATTCAATTTTCTTGTTGATAATAAGTGTTCCAAAGTGGTAGTAAACATTTTCTTTCTTTCTTTTAGCAAACTCTGACGATAAGTTTTCCTCATTCTGAAGCACAATTATTTCTGCATAAAAAATTCAATAATGAAGTAAATTTGACAATATCAATTAAATTGACAATTACTCGATAATTATTGCAAATTTGAATTTTTATACAGCTTTCGCAGCCAGCAATACTCATAAAAAATGAATTGTTTTCAAACTATACATAGTTTATTAACTAAAAATGAAATAAAATTTTTTAATTATATTTAAATAATAAAAACTACAAAGAACCCCATTAATTTTAAAAATAAAATTTGAGAAAACATATGGAACACGAACGTATATTTTTTGTGGCAGTTTTTGAAAAAAAAATGAATATATAATTTTTTAGAAGTATTCCCAAATTTTATATTGTAAAGATAGCTGCATTTTTAAGAATAACATTAAAGCTACTTTTGTATTTGTATAAATACATTTTGAAAAACCGAATGCAAGGTGATGACTCTTATCACTTTATTGTGAATGTGGTGTGGCAGTTAGGGAAGGATGTACCCATCTTCCGTCATCCTCTTCCTCTTAAAAATGTGTAGAGATAGCATTTCCAATAATTAAATATCAAACAATAAATTTTAAATTAAAACAAATGTAAAAATTGTTAATAACATTATTTAAGAAAGTAAGAGAGAGTTATATATATATTTTCATCGCACTATAAAGCTGCACGAACGCTATTGGTGAAGGTCCTTATAATTTTGAACCATGGTCATGTTTTGAGGACGACACCTCAGCTGTCACCCGCTTCTCCTAACACCCCTCGACATATTTAACGTGCATCGGCTCCTTTGCACAGCGGGTCTTCAGCGGTACCAGGCTCAAACTCATGATACGCCAGCTACGAGCGGGTAACCTTGACCATTAAGCTACCACGTCCTAGTGGTCAAGCTGCTCATGAAAACTGGCAGTGCATACATAATTCGATTCAAGGGAATTATAGAAAAAATAACAATTGAGAGAAGTGTTGAAAAGTTTTATTAATATTTTATCTAAAAAGCTTCAACATTTAAAAAAAAATAAGCGAAGAAAAATTTGTTAATTATTTTTTATTGAAATAAATTTTGCGGTCAAAATAAGCTTCTCATTTTTTAAAATTTTATTAGCATATCTGTGTAAATCAAATATTAATTTTTAACATTAAAATAAAGAGTAATCAAAAATAGTTTTTGAAGATATTAGAAATACTAACGTATAAATATCTATATATATAAAGGAGAAAAGCGACTCACTCACTGACTGACTGACTGACTGACTGACTGACTGACTGACTAATCACGAAATCTCTGGAACTATTCAACCTACAGACTTGAAATTTGGTAGACAGGTTCCTTTGTTAGAGTAGACATCAGCTAAGAAAGGATTTTCAGAAATTCGAAACGCAAGGGGCGTTACGGGGGGTTAAGGGCTTTAATAATAATTGTTTCCATGTTTAAACTACTTGAAGTACAATCTTGAAATTGAGTGAGCGGATTCCTTTCAGAGAGTAGAGATCCGCTACAAAATGAGTTTGCTGAAAATCGACCCCCAAGTGGCGTTGCAGGGGCTTAGGGGGGGGGGTATAGATAATTATTTCCATTTTTAAATTATTTGACGCACTATCTTTAAATTTGATATATAGATTCCTTTCGTAGAATAATGATCAGTTACAAAACGGGTTTTGTGAAAACAGACTTCTAAGTGGCGTTGCGGGGGATTAAGGGGCGTAATAGATAAATATATCCGTTTTTAAACTACTTCACCTACCTGCTTGAAAATTGGTAGGTAAGTTTCTTTCCTGGAGTAAATATCCGCTACAAAATGGGTTTGGGGAAAATTGACCCCAAGGGGTGTTGCGGGGGCGGGGGTTTAAGGGGCGTTATAAATTCCTATTTTTAAGTTATTAGACGTACAGTCTTGAAGCTTAGTAAGCAGATTCCTCTCATAGGGTAGAGATACGCTAAAAATGAGTTTCATGAAAATTGCCCCCAAGTGGCGTTTGGGGACTTAAGGGGCGTTATAGATAATTATTTCCATTTTTAAACTATTAGACGCACAGTCTTTAAATTGATATATAGATTCCTTTCGTAGAATAATGATCAGTTACAAAACGGGTTTTGTGAAAACAGACTTCTAAGTGGCGTTGCGGGGATTAAGGGCGTAATAGATAGATATATCCGTTTTTAAACTACTTCACCTACCTGCTTGAAAATTGGTAGGTAAGTTTCTTCCTGGAGTAAATATCCGCTACGAAATGGGTTTTGGGAAAATTGAAC
>BMAO01022853.1:0-30459 GCA_019973975.1 Trichonephila clavata
ACATTCAAAAAAATTCTTTCATGTTCAATTTCAAAGCAAATCAGAGGTGAAACATTTTATTTAGTGTTTTCTATGATAATAGTTTTATAGTTAGGCATAACCCTTCAAAACATCTTGTAATTGTTCAATTATTTAAATATTCAAAAAGAATTCAAAATTTAATAATTCAAAAATTTTATTTAACAAAACTTACTATTTTTCGAAATCTTCATGAACGCAATAAATTTTAAAATGATCTAAAGAATGTATATGTGAAAGTTTTAAATCGATTTAAAGAAAAACAATATATTTTTAATAAACTACACATGAGTTGAAAAAATTAGAAATAATACACACAATTCATGAGCACTATATTTACTAGAATACAAATTGCACTTTCTCAACTTCGATGCCACTTGGACTAATTTTCAAGAGTAGTAATTTTATCAAACTGGAAGGCTGCCTTGCAGGCAATTAACTCTACTAGAACCCCATATTTGGTAGACATTCAGAATTATCAATTTCTCTTATGGTCTCTACGTATCTGACAAAAATAAAACTCTTTACCATAAAATCATACCATTTCTTTTTGGGGAAGTGGGAAATGAAAAGCCGACTTGCTGGCTAAAAAAAGGTGCAGCGATTATTCAAATAGCTAATGATTAATTACCATATAACAATCAAAATCAGTTTTTAGATCAACTTTTAAGAATAATATAAAAAAGAGAATTATCAAATAAGAAATCCAGAAATTCTGGTGGAGTAATATTTAAAACATTTCCCCTGGCCAAGAATGAAAGCTATAGCAGAATTCCGCCTTGTTGCTGGTCATGACTGCCTTGCTAGGCATTTGCACATAAAAGTTCTGATTGAGTCATGCTGCATGTACTGAAATCTTCGGGAAACTGTGGCCTGTACTCATCTTATTCTCTGCCCTATGCTATGCTCCAAAATTTTTGTTGGAACGCTACTGAAACGTTAGAAACAGAATGAATCCATAGATTTTTTTCTTGTGTTTTTCCTTGTTTATTTTTTATGTCGATGTTGTCTTTTGTACCTGTCATTGGAAATTTAAAAAAAAAATTCACATAAATTTTGAGCTAACCTAAATTTAGTCTATTTTCCGTGTTGAGGTTTGCTTCAGAACATATATAACAATAATTTTACTTTCCTATTTGTGAATATATAATTTTACATAACAGAACTTGTTCTTAATGGAAATTGTGTACACATTGAGAATTTGAATTAAATTTTCATAAAACTTATCACCATGCACATATAACCATGTAAAGAATTTATCTATTCTATTTTTTTAAAAAAAATATTGAACTCTTGATCATATTTATTCACATTTTTATGTACTAAAATAAAATTCTTGAAGCATCTCAAATTCTAATAAATATTTTCAGAGTATATTTTGAGAAAATTATTCCATGCGCATTAAGCTGCATAGGTATAAGCTTAAGTGGAAGACACCTATCTTTGCCTTCGGGTATTCAATAACTTTAGGAATCCATTACACCTTTTAAAAACTACGTGAACAGCATTCGAGAGCAATTTTCTTCAGAAACATGTAGGGTTTGATCGCTGGAGGCAATGCAATCTTTATAGAAAATGGAATGATCGTAAAATTTCAGAAAAGTATTCATTTTTCTATACTTTAAACCTAAAAACTATATTGTATTATTTATCCTAGTAACTTGATGCTATCAAATGTATAGGCAAGCAAAAACCGAGGTAATGCTATCCCAATATTTCAGTAAAATTTCTATAAAAAACTATATTGAAGTTTTTGGATATAAAATCGCAAATTAACGACAGTAAATATTTTTCTTGCGAAACAATTTTATATAAAGACATTTTTAAATATTAAAGTTGACACAGAATATTTAATATGATGACGAGACTCTTTTCCCGTTCTATTTTGTTTTTAATGCATTGTATTCTTGATAACTATGATCCGTCAAATATTTGGCAATCGAATTGGATATTTTTCGAAGAGTCGATATTTTTCGTTTCAAAAACTTATAGATGATAAATTGCTTGTGGCAATTGTAAACATTGTTATAAAATTTACACGTTGCTTAAAACTTCTTTTAAAGAGAAAAAGGCGTTAATGCAATTATTCTCTTGAAATTTCCGAAAGAATTACTTGTTATAACTGTTCTTTAAAGCTTTATTTACCTATCTAACTCTCATTCTGTACAGACACATACAAACACACATATATATAAAGTTACGAATTAGTATTAGTTACGAATCTTGTTACTTTTTAGATACATAGACAACATAATTGTTTTTCGTAATTTAGTAGATTTTGTTGCTAGCTTTAATTATTATCCATATTATTTGAAATTATTAAAACTAATTACAATTATGAGTCAAAAAACTTTTTGAACCTTCGATTAAATGTTAAGAATAATTTCCTAAAAGAAATATTTTGATAAAATATACTCTTTTGATTTAATATTATAAAAATGCCATTCTGGTGTAGTAACTTACATCTATCTATTTTTAGAAATATTATCTTAAATTTATAAAAGAAACAATGAATTAGTTACTGATAATGTATTATAATACAAGGTAATTATATAAAATTGTTCAATAATTGCTTGGAATACAACTATCCAAGTAAATTCATCTTTTAAATATATTCCTATATTATATTAATTTTTTAAATTTTTAATTCAGATTATTATTATTATTAATTTTATTAAGTTACATAAGCTTAGTTTATTTACAAAAAAAAAACTATCTAGGTTGCGCCACTAATTTTTACTTCTTTGTGTTTAACTCGTCATTTAGTGCGTATGTTCTGAGTTAGTTGCTTTGTTTTCATTTTGTCCTTATGTTTAGTATTTTTTTCATGTATGATTTTATCCTAGTTTTTCTTATACAATTTTATTTCTTAATATTCTTCTCTATGAGAAAAACTTTATTGTTTTCTATTGATACTTTAATTTTATTTTACTGTCTGGTTTTTCCCGTGCATTACAATAGCTTAAAAAAATGCAATTTTAAGAAAGTAATATTTGCAAGTTGAAAGGAGCGCAATGCTAAACTCGTTTCTAAGGTTATAGAGAGAAAAAATAAAAATAAAATGCTGTTATAATCAGAAGAAAAAAAAATAATACACAAAATTTAAAATTTTTAATTTAAAAATAAATTTTTCTTAAATTTACTTATGTAAATTATCAAACTCAATTTAAATATTTAAACTATTACGGCATCTATAAATATATTTCTTTCACGATTTAAAGTACACATATTTTAATATTTTAAACCTTTTGAATGCATTTTACTTTACAAAGAGTTTCAATTTACTTTACAATTCGGTATAGATACTTTGCAGCACATGTGCATAGTATTAATACTGATTCTTCCGAAAAAAATATAAAAACACTAAAAGGACCAATTTAGAAAATAGCAACATTAACTTCTAAATTACCAGCATTTGAATCCTTTCAGTATTCAAAGCATTATCCACACATAAATCTACATATAGTAAAAGTACTTTTGTGCGATACCTTGTCTAAGAAGCGGTTTTATCCGAAATATTCACAGTTAAATTAAATACATTCTATATCTTTGTCAGAACTTTATTCCTGCACAAAATGAGAACTTCAAAGAAGTTCAAAAGGAATAAATAAGGAGATTTAGGACGGGTAGGGTGATTTGTACGATTATGCATAAAGTCGCGGCAGACTTACTTTATAGTATATGCAGTCACTCTATTGAAGTTTTCTTCGTAACGACAAAGGTGTAAACTTTTTATTTTCTTTCTACTTTTTTTTCTTTCTTTTACATATTTTAAGAAGCCTATAGAGCAAATGAAAGGCTTGCATTTTGTAGTCTTTTTACATCTTATGCACTCATACAGCACAATTTCAATAATTTTGATAAAATTTTCACTTCTTAGGTAAAAAAAGTTTATAATCTAATCATTTATGATATTTCTTAAATATTTCTCTATTTAAGCATTTCATGTCCTAATACGTTAAATATATTTGTTTAATATAGTGTATTTTAAGAAACTTATTGGAAATTTCTAAACAATAGATAACGTTGTAATAAATGTTTAATAGTAAAGTAGTTCGTTTTTTAAAGAAAACTGAGCACAAAAAATATAATAGAAAATTCCTAAGAAAGTTTCTTTATTTTAAAAAAAGTAACCCTTTATTATTAAACCTACGTCTTTTCAATTTCTAATGTTTTAAATAATCTATTTTATTAATGCAGCATAAAATGGCCTGTTTTAGAAATTACTCAATGGCTTGTTTCGTCATAAACTACAAAAATATTGATATACTTTATTTTTTATCATATATACAGTGTGTTCAAGAATAATTGGAACAAACATAAACGGAAGGTAGGGCGCATCACAAGAATTCAGATTTACATAGTAACCCAGGATCGGAAACGTCATAGGAAAGTAATATAACAGGTTGAAGAAACAAAGAGACATACGATTGAGATCATCTGAAATATTTATTGATCAAATATATTACATGTGCTGTTGAAAATAGACCGTACTATGATACTTCTATTCCATCGAACGACATTAAACACACTTTGTTCCATGCTGGGAAATAAAGTCCCTAGTGGCCTTCACTATGCATATTTACTAGTATAACGATCCGTATTCCCACAAATAGTGATGCGTATTAGTAAGCACCCGATGCGGTGGTGCATGTCTCTGTAGGTAAATTTCGCGATACATTTTTTCTGCTGCTCGTGCATTTCCTTCCCCCAATCCATAAACCAGGTGCACATCTGCGATCTTGATATTCGTAAAACGTTCCATACTCTTTTGCTGTAGATGGCAGTTCAAATAAATGAGGTAAGGCAGGTCTGTGTTCTCCAATGCTCTGGCGAACAACGCCACCAAGCACTGAACAAAGACGTTTACAATAATGTGTTGCTATGCAATTCTAAAACCTTGTGATGTGTCCCCTATCTACCTATAAAGTTTGTTCCAATAATCCTTGGATACCCTATATATATATATATATATATAATAGCTAAAATTTCTCTACAAGAGAGAGATGAATAAACATTAATCAAAAATGAAAAAAAATTAAAATTGCAAGTTAACCAGATAATAGATTTTAGAAAGGATATATGAAAAAAATGATAGAGTTAAATATAAAAATAATAGAATCAAATGCAAAAATATGGATGCTACAGTATTTTAAACATTGCTGACTTAGAACAGCTTATATGTAAAATAATTTATATAAAAGTGAGGTTGAACATGTTTAGTGGCCAGCCAACCTTCTCCCTTTCTGTTAATAATGCTGAGCAAAAACCTATTGAAAGTAATAGATAGAAAATCTAAATCCATTATGAGAAAAAGGTAACTTACCTAAAAAATGCATTCAAAAATGCAGAGCCCGCGCAAAATCTGAGTACAATAAACAAAGTACTGTCATATTCTGGACCCAAATGCAAATTCAAAGCATGGGAATGGCTGAATAGTAGCACTTAGCAAAAGCATGAAAATAATAGAAATTAAAAATTAAACAATGCAAACATAATACCATTACCTTAGGGACACTAAAATTATATATGATTTTAAAAAATGAATTAGATTAAATTTAAAAAAAAAACACTAAGACAATAAGAAATTTTATCTAAAATTATAGAATTTGGAGGTAACTATATCTATCTAGAAAAATATAATAAATTTATAATAATAAACTATTAATAAAAACTAAGGAATTTTAATCCTTACTGTTTAGAATTTCTTTTTTCATATAACTATGAATACAATTAATTAGGTATTTTTGAATTAAGTAGTATTTAGTAAAATATTTATAGTTTTTTTTTAATTTTTTTGATCTTTTTGAAACTAGAAATTTATTGCATATATATATATGTAACGTAAGTATATATTTAAAAAATACCTATTATTATCTTTAGGTAAAATTAGTATCTATGATGTCTTAAATTTTTAAAATAGTTATGATTAAAACAATTTATCTGATAATAATTATAAAACAATTTATTATTTGGAAGGAGAATGCGTGTTTTATACTCACAGCTTTTACCTTTGGATACAAAAGAAAAGCGATAGTTGAAATTTACCTAGGGTGAAAAAAGTCGAATTCGGTGTTCTTTTGGCTCAAGCTTTCATAAAACATTCTTGGCAAAGTATTGTGGACATAAAAAAATAACCCTTATATCAAAGCGTTAGTGATTCAATCCCAATTTGTACATATTTTTAAACATAGTATATTGTTCCTATGCGTATACTAGGCATATGCTATTTAATATGCATAATATATTGTCACAAATTAAAGCTTTACATTTTTTAAAACGTTAAAAATATAATTAATCTTTTTAAAATACCTCTAACACACAAAACTCTGTCTGAATTAGGTGTTCTCAAGGAATCTTAAATTTTCTAGTTTTTAGAAAGGAATGTAAACCCGATGCTCATATATAAAACTCTGTCATCAAGGTTTAATATAAATTAATTTTGAAATTATCATACGCTGAAATAAAAATTTAACATAATTGTTAATGTTTTAATATACCTATGATAAACTTTATCAAACGTATTGGAATTCGAAATCAAGCAGTGGAAAACTGTCTGTCACAGAACATAGCTTTCAAATTCTTATTACAATTTCTATCTTTTTAATAAGGATTGTCAAGATTCATGTCAGACAGACATCTCCATCAAGATCTAGTTAATTTGTCTGCCAATTGCATTCTGGAACAGGTTATTTTTATTCAAGTCACGTCTACTTGCAATTTGGACATTCCGTAGAACGACAGAGGAAGAAACAGTCAGTAATATTCCGAACCCCCAAGTCATTATTTTTCCCGATTACTTCACGTCCCAAAGGGACTAGATTCACCGGAAAAAGACTACTGTTGTATTTTCACGAGTAGGTAACAAGAAAAATGACTTGCAACAAATAACAAAAAAAATAAATGTCAGATGAAGACTGCAGTGCTAGGAAAAGGTAAAACGTTATGGCATTTTTCCTGTCATACAAATTAGATTGTTTGATCTGACATTCCGAATAAATCAAAGAGGAAGTAAGAAGAGTAAAAATAGAAGGGTTTCTATCCACTACGAATAATGGGGACAAAAAGACCTAAATTCGTTAAAGACAACAGCAGTATAGTGTTAAGAAAAGTTATTCGGGAAGTTTCTGAATAACGATCTGAAAAAAGAGGGGGTGAGGGGGAATGCCATAGATGGAATAGCTAAAAAAAGGTTTTCCTCATTGGCTGGAATAAGCATGTTAAGAACTTATTAATTTTTTAAATACAACTTGAGTTTAAGGAAATGAATTTTGATGAAGTTCTTTCAAATATTCTTTTTAAAAAGAATTAAGAACCAATTAATATAGCTTGACTTTTATGCATTTTCCATTAATTGGTTGGTGTATTTACACAGACAATAGTTACAATTCATTCTATGTCTATACATAAGATACTGCTCAGTGCAATAGGACATTAGTTTTTGCATTCTTCTGTATTTTTATCAGGTTACACAATCGGAGCTACGATAGACGTTTTCTATGCTTTATGTAGTTTTCTCTTGGATCATAATGTATTTATAATATCCAACAAAAAATCTTTGGGCTCCTCCCCAATGTGCTTAACCCACGAGCGGTTGCGTTGGGCACTGAGTCAACCCTGGCTCACGAAATCTTAGATTCTGGGAAAACTGTTTATGTTTGTTACCAATGGCCTTGCCAGTATCCTCCTAAATGACAGTCTTCATGGAAATTAAAATATATTTATCACATGTTTCTCACTTTTTGTGAATGGCAAATGTTTCTTACAATCTTAAGGTAATTGAGATGACTAAGATCCCCAAGCGACAACTTTTGTTCCAAAATGTTTTTATCTGAACTGGCTACATTTTTTCCCTTGCGAACGACTTGGTGGTTTCAATTGATGTGTTGAATTACACGTTATGATTAATAAATATAAATGACTAGAGTATAAAAAAAGAAATGGGAATCTTTGATCTCTATTGGATGAAATTGAGACTAATCAAACAAGGGAAGAGCCTGTTGAAATAATGAATATTAATCATGATAGCAAATGTAAATTTGAGGGATGTGAACTTGAAACGTTTGGGAAGAAAGTAATATTTTGAAATGCTTCCTAAAGGACTCCATGATAAGCCACAAGATATGAAGCCAAAACTATACTGCAGAACACACTACTCCCTGCCAAAAAAAAGCAAGAAAAAGTTCAACATGCTATTTGTCGATCATCAAAACTACAGTAACTTGAACAAAATATAGCAATTTTCTTGCAAATATTACTCCTGTAATGTTAACGAAAAGTTTCTGTGATTTGAGTACTTTATTATAGTCACGCATATTTGAAACATTTTAGTTCAGTTTGACTGGATTTTTTTCTAAAATTATCAAATAAATATTGAAAAGTCCTTATATAAAAGTAGATATATAAGTATACTTTTTAATTAAATTACTCATTGGAATTATGATTTTAATCGCTTACAATAAAAATAATAAGAAGAAAGTATTGGGGGGATTCTGTCACTTTGCGCGACGGCTAATGTTACCATTGAATGCTCGCCTTCTTTCCCAGTTAACAATCTCTCCGAAAATTAGGTCGTTACCTGGAGATTTCCCAGGTGGGATTTGTTGAATAGTAGCATCTAGTTCTTGTGTAGCAATTGGTTTGAAAAAATTATCGATGGGTTTGTACGTTTTGGCCTTTAATAATACTTTTCTTACAGTTTTGTTAAGTGTTTTTGTCTTCCGTTTTGAAGTCAAGTTTGCTCATCTTAGAATAATGATTTACTAAAAGGTTTGCTGATTTCCTGTCGGAGTTGGCAATTTCGTTCGATGACAAAATTATGTTTGATAACTGAGTATTAATGTCATTGAAGCTGCCATTTCAGTCGTTTGCTGTTTTCCGGAGCTTGACATTTTTCTGGGATCAAGAGGAATGCAAAATTCTGCCCATTTGAATCTCTTGCACATTTTGAGATATTCTCTTCCATACTTTCCGGTTTTCTGTAGTGTTATTAGTTTTTAGAAGTTTGCTTAGGTTATCTCTCTTGTTTGTTAAGGAGTCAATCTGAGCATCTTTACATTAAGAAATCCATTGTTTTTTTCCTCTTTCCTCTTGGGATGTCTTTTTAGATGATAATGCAGTTTTTCATCCAGGTTTCCGCGTGTTGAAACATTTTTGTAAAATCATCATGTAAAAGATTTAAACAGACCCAATTTGCCTTCCAAAGTTTCAATGAATTTTTTTTCTCTTCTATTTTATCTAGCTCAACAAAAGTTGGGTTTTTGGTTAGGGGTCTCTAGAGAAATTTTTCAGAGCTTTCCAGCTACACAGACTAGACATTTGGTAACTTAACGCTTTCAGGTCTCTGTTCATGTTGTCCCGGATATATAGAAGGTTGTTTGTCTTTTAAGATGGTAAGTTCAACACAACGATAAATAAGTTTTTTGATTTGTTTTCCGTTTTCATCCAGAGTGCTTTTTTGTGTGTTGAATATAATTGCAAACTTCTATTCAGTGAGTTCCGCCGCTGTACTGAACGCAGTCCGAATTAAGAAGCCATTAAGTAGGTCACCAAATGATGACTATTAGATATTCACAATATTTCACCTTTTTCAATTTAATCTTAATCTGATTACAAGCTCTAAAAAGGAAAAATTTTTTCTGGACTTTATGCTTAAGGTTTCCTTAAAACACGAATATCCCTATACAGTTTTGGAGCGATATGCTTAATGGAACGAATTTGTATAAGTTAAAAATAATAGTAAAGCAAACATTGAAATTAAAATGCAAGATATGATTGTAACATAGATTAGTACAATATTGAAATGTTACATCTAAAACAAAATCTTTTGTGCAAGATTATGCGTATAAAAAAATTTATATAATGTGACTATTGAAACATACCATTCTATGACTGTGAACAGTAACGCTTTAAAAATAAACAATATATTACGAGTAGAAATGGTAGATTGTAAAAGGATGTCTTCTTCATAAATATTTAGCTGTAATTATAAAGTCTTAAGTACATACATGTAAATTTTTACATAGATGTTACTGATTTGTTTTATTAATTTAGGTTCTAATAGAAAAATACTTTGTAAAGATTTGTGTGATTTTTTTCAGAAACAACTTGGAAGGTAGCGTGAGTAATCCCTTTACACTTAACAGTGGACTAACTCCAGTGTTACAAATTATGCTACGTTCATACTCTTTGTTCTGATTGTAAAACTGTAATTTACACGCATTACGTAGTGCTATTTATTCTTTTTTTCCAAATTTTGCTCTTTCTTACCAACATTATATGAAAGGAAGCACATGATTGCCAATTCAGCGCGTACGATACATGTGGAATCGGCGTTACCAATTTGGCGAATTATCTTGAACGTTGGCATTGTTGTGATAGTATGTAATGAATTTATTACAGTATCACGAGAAATATTTTGTATGTATAGAGAAAAACTAATATGTCTGCAAAATGAAATGAATCATATCTTACTTGGCTAAAAAAATGCTAAAGAGGAAGTGATATGTATAAATATATTACTTTTATATGAACTTCCAGCTAGTGATTTCTAAAGTAATGGATATTTAACAAGTTTTTTTTAAATTTTATTTTACTTTGTTTATATTCTACTCAGCATGTTATTGAAATTTCGACTAGAACTAACGAGAAAATCTTCTTTAATTTGTAGTTCAGATGAAGAAATTTTGAAAGATGCCTCTCAATACCTGCTATGTAAATCAATTAATTTAAAAGACGATTGATCATTTTATTTATATCATGTTCATTTCTTTCGAAAATTTTGATACAGCTTCATTAGTTCATAATTCATTGCGCACTTAACTCAGTGAAAAATTCCGCTTTGGAAAGATGGATAATTAAATCATGACAGTAGAAAAATGCAGAAACTGGGTAATTAACCTTTTTTTATATAAATAAAATTTTGGAAGCCTATCTTTTTAAATCTTTAATTTTAATTAACCGCACAGTAAGTATATATTTCAGACTATCTTCTGCTGAAGCATTTTCTAATAAAAAAATGCACTTTGTAGCTTTTGCAGGGAAAAAAATGTAGCATTTTTTTTCTTAAGTAAATAAAGCTATCATTTATGTTATCAATATGAGCATAAAAATGTTATGAATATAAAAAAGAAATATCATTGGGGCCAAATGATGAAATGTTTTTCTTTATGCTTACTATTAAATAAAAAATATATCGTCCGTAGAATTTTTAAATCATATTGCAGAGAACAATGAAATTCTTTCAATTATATTACAATGTTTTAAAAATCAAACGGTACTTACGTACTATCGCAACAATCGCCATCTCTATTAAATACTTGCCAAGTTGGCGACCCAATTTCCTATGTGTCGTACGCGCTGAATTGGCAACCAGGTGCTTCGTTTCATTTAACGTTGCCAATAAGTTACGATAATACGTAAATACCAATCAACAATAATCATGAAAATTTAAAAAAAACCGAAATTGTAAGATAAACCAGACATAAGATTTTAGAAAGAATATATTAGAAATTATAGAAATAATGGAATTTATATATAAAATAAAAAATATGGATACTACAGTATTATAAGCATTGCTGACTTAGGACAGCTCTTATATATAAAATAATTTATATAAAATTAGGGTTAAACATGTTTTTGGCAAGCCAATCTACCCCCTTTCTGTTAATAATACTGAGCAAAAATCTACAGAAAATAATGTATAAAATATCTAAATCCATTACAAGAAATAGGTAACTTACCTAAAAAACTGCATTCAAAAATGTAGAGCCCGCTCTAAATCGGAGTACAGTAAACAAGTTATTGCCAGATTCTGGGCCCAAATGCAAATTCAAAGCACGGGAATGGCTGAATAGTGACACTTAGCAAAAGCATGACATGAATAGAAATTAAAATTAAATAGTGTGCATAAATACTACCATTTCTTAAAGGAAATTAGGATTGTAAATCTATTTAAATATTAAAAATTACTGCGGTTAAAATAAAACGGCGAGAATAAGTAGTTTTATCTATAATATTTGGAATATGGAGAGGTGACTATATCTATATTGGAAAAGTGTTAAATTTATAACAATAAACTATTAATATTCAAAGGAAGTTTAATCCTTAATATTTAAAATTTCGTTTTTCAAATAACGTTTAATAAAATTAATTGAGTATTTGTAAAATGTTAAAAATTTTTTCTTTTTTTTCCTTTTTGATTTTTTTGAAACAAGAAATTTATTGCGTTGGATGTAATTAATTACAATATTTCTGAATATAGAAACATGTACATTACTCTCTCAGTGAGGTAATTTTATAATATTGAATTTAAATTCTTATATATATATATATATATCTTACACTCGCCAAGATTTGATATACACACACACATATATATATATATATGTGTGTGTGTGTGTGCATCAAATTTTGGCGAGTGTAAGATATTCTTAGATCATTATTTATGATATTGACAAGGAATCAGTCTTTGGTAGTTTGTAAATCTCTTTTAATATTGCACATTAAATAACAACCAGGAAGAAGGAAAGAGACACAACCCAGGCTGCATCTAGTTGCACATGGCAAAGACAAAGAAGCAAAAAGGCAAATTAACTAGAATCTCGGGATTTATAAGAAGCAGCAAACGGAAGGACAAATCACATGATCTCTGTGGACGGAGCACGTTTATTGGTGGAAACATATCGTTAGATACATTGTCGTTAAGCGGGGAGCTAGTTATTATTTACGCGTGAGTCCTAAAGGCCAGGACCATTACAAATTAAAAACTTGTTCAAGATTAAATTAATGGGAATTACTACATTTTTTATGGTTTTCAAATTAATCAGATATTGTAAAGAAACTGAAAACAAAATAAAGTTTTACGCATTCTAATCTCCAAACAAAATCAAATGTGATTTTCTCGAAGAAACTGTAAGCATAATAATTATTTTATGTTTAATAAACATCATGGCCAACATTTTTTTTCTATTTGAAAGCAAAACCAAAAAGTGATTACTAAGTTAAACTTAAGAGGACAGAAGAACAAACACTTTAGATGAGTTTTCTTATAAATACAATTGTTCTCATCCATATTTGTTTAATTCTTAACTGCATACAGGTTTATGTGAAGCAAAATTCTACCAAAGCTGCAAAATTCTTTTATGTTCACATAAATCTGAGAAATTAAAATTATTTTAAGTATTTTAATTTCATCCTATTAATAAAGAGAGAGTAATCTTATTTAGATTGCTGTCTTTTGATAAGTTCTACACATGAATAACTAGGAATAAATTAAAAGAAGAACCAAAATGGCCAATTACATTCCAAAGCAGAAGATTTCTTAAAATTTAACCAATACTTTAAATATTTATTGTAAGGATGAGTTTTGACGAGAAAAGTTTTAATCGCTTTAGCACAGATAGTGGATTTAATTGGAGGAAAAAATCGATTTTATGCTGAGAAATAATAACGCTCCGATCAAATTCTATTTCCAAATTGGAAAATTCCATACATTAATGGCTTGGGAAAGGAAATAATTAATGACATAATGCAAGAGAGTTAGAAAACGCATAAAGCCGAATCACTAATGGAAAACAAAATGCTTAAGTTAAATTTGGAATCGTGGATGGATGAATATAAAAGAGAAAGTTCTATGGCTTAAGTGGAAGTTGGAAAATCATTTTAGTAAGAAATAAGTTGATGGCTTTTTCCTTTCATTTATAATTAATGAAAGGTTCAAAGTTTGTCGTAAAAAATTGTACATGGGACGTGTATTTTATCTACAGTAAATGAGATAGAACTTTTTATACGTAAAGTAATTTAAACAATCCTAAATAATAAGTAATTGCATTTTTTTTTAAAAAAAGTACTTAGTTTATTTAGATTCTGACCAGATGTAATGGGAAGTACTGTATCAAAAAAAAAAAAAATAAGAATATAAGCTAAGTTGTACATTTTACAAATTATAAATATTTTAGACAGATTAAAATGACGTATTTTATTTAGTTTAAATTTAAATATTAATATTTCTTTATTTTAAAAAATATACACAAAGTAATAATTTGACTAATGTTAGAGAGTATAGTTTAGTTTTAAAGTCTATTCTGTTTTGATATCTAAATCAGACTATGGGTTTAATTGTAACATCTTGACATATTTATTAAATTTTACTGTAAATCATTTATAATAAGTGAAAAATTTTAATAAAAAATTCAAGGAAGATATAATTTAAAAGTAGTATTTCACCTTCATATGTATCTACGGTTTACATGAACTAGGAATTTAAAATGTTGTAAAATACCTTCAAGTAAAATATTTCAGAAAGAAATCGAAAACGTATTAGTATTTTTAATTTATCATTTCGAAAGGAATAGAGATTATAACTTAAAATTGCTATTATACAATCAACACATGCATACATGCATATTTAGATATATGGATGCATACACACATTTATATATGAGGAAATTAATCATTTAATTTCAAAACTTTCAAACGTCCTTGATTTATGTTTTAGCAGTTCTTTATGGTATGTGAGTCATTTATAAAATTCGAAATACAAAACGTTTTTCATATTAAAATAAACCATACACACCTATTTGATTTCCAATTAGAGAATGAGTATTCATGTGTACAAATAATCTTAAGATATCAATATAATTTTTTTATATATTAAAACATTTTATTTATAAGGGTTATGAAAGTAAAGTAAGAAATTTATTTTGCATATAAACATGTGGTTTAATCTCATCTATAACTCAATTGAATGACAAAAAAAAATCTTCTTTTATTTACTTTTTCTTTCCATCCTTGTAAATTATTGTATTTATTTATTTCACAGGTCGATTTCTGTATACAATATAAAAAAAAAACAAAAAAAAAACAGTACATCGCGCAACAATGCCAACGTTTAAAATAACTTGCCAGGTTGGCAAACCCGATTTCGCTTTTGTGGTACGCACTGAATTTGCAACCATGTGCTTCGTTTCATATAATGTCGGCAATAGGTTGCGATAATACGTAACAAAAATTTGTATGTTGATTTGAAAGAATGTTTTTAAAATCATATACGTAAAATAAGCACGCAAAAAAATTGAATTATTGATCATTAGTATAGGAGAAATGATTAATTTATGAGCACAATGTTCCTTAAAAAGTATATATATATATTTGAATTCTGGTATTTTCCCAAAAAGAAACATGTAAGCACCTTTTAATTTGTGAAATCTTGGAATGTTTACATACATATAAACATAACACAAATAAAATAGCTTAAGTTATTTACTATGACAAACTTCTATGTATCAACAACAGTTCGGCTTCCAATTTTCACAGCTAATTATTCGAAACACCGGAAGTTCCTACTAAAAGAATTATAGACATTGTTATGTGAGATGAATTTTTCCCATTACCAAAACTATTTGCACACTGGTTCTAAAAAATTGTTGACGCAAATATCAATAACTCTGCAAACGGACTAAATCAACAACCAGTCTCTTGTTTTAACTCTTAACAGAAAAATGAACTTACTTCTGCCAAAGCTCAATGCATATTTGCTTAAAAGCGATATACATACTCTTGTAAGGTTTTTTCAGCCAAAACGGTATACTTCTCAAGTAAATATTAAAATTGACAACAGAGTAGTTAAAAATAAAGTTCTTTGAAGGCAAAATTATCACTTCGGCCTTTTGCTATTTATTTATTCTTTATTTACGTACTTGTGCTTTCACGAGTCAAATGATCCTCTTTCTCTGTCATAGGTTTGAAACATTACTTGGCTTGTTGAGTTGTTTCGTTTGGCGAAGAGGAAAAAGAAAATTCCAAGAAATTTTCGGTTCCACGTTATATTCTTTCATCAGAGAATAATTGCAAGAAAAATGCATCGAGAGACAGAGAAAGATTCTAAAAATATAGATTTATTTTTAATAACATGTAACATTTTTTAAAACACGAATTAGTCTTATTCCGACCCATTTTAAAATTTATATCATGATAACTCCCTTTGTTTTATTTATAAAATCGTTTGTGTTAAGTATTTTCAAATAAAAAAAATGAATTTACTTAGAATTTATGATTCTTCGACTTATAGAGCAGTTTTCTTAACAAAGAATTTACAGTTATACAAAAATAAATTTGGTATTTTGGATAGTATGAGTTTCGAGCAATGTGTTTGATAGTTACCATCAGGATATCTAATTACACACCTATTGTGTTCCGTTTATTCAGTGTATTTTGTCATTTTATTGCGGAACATATAACTCTAAGTGGGTCTGATCTTACTGTGAAAAAAATCGAAAGTTTTTGCAAAAGCTCAGTTATTAATCTGATGAAAGAAATTATCATATTTTGAATCTTATCGCTTATGCATCGAAAAATTAATGCGCAGAAGATGTAGAAAATGAAATTGGGCAATCATTGTATTACAGGGGAGGCAAAATAATTATTTACTCATTGAGAAACGAATCTTACATAAGTTGTTTAGTTAATTTTAAAACATAAAAAATTGGTAAAATATTTCGCAATAAATAAATAAAATAATGCTATGTAAAAATTTGCAGCAAAATAGTAAGTAAAACGTAAAATATATAAACATTACATTTTATTTTCACGTGACTTTTGAAACTCTGAAAAATAATTTTATTGCATTTCAATACATTTCTTAGATCATACATTCAATACAAATATTAATTTTATTTTACAAAATAAAAAGTTATACTTTTAACGTCTGAAATACATTTATAGAACCTATATATATGTATATTCCATTCAGTTTATACAATAATTTCGGTCATCTATAAACGAATTTTCTTGAATTCTAAAAAGAGCTTTTAAATTCTGAGACATATTCGATCATTATATGTACAACATGAAATACGGCTATACGAATATCGAGTTTTTAATACATTTTGAGGCATTGCCTTCCAATATATGGCAATAAATAAACTTTCTTTAATACCATATTTAATGAGTTTTCCAGCCCCAAGAAATTGAAATCTGTAATTTAAAAGATGTGATATTTCGGTTTTCCATCCGGCTGAAATTTTCATATCCTATGAAATGAAGATGATGGACTTGATTAAATGTGACAATTGTGAATTTTGAATATCCAATTATTTGGCTTCCGAAAATATTATTCACCAATACATTAGCCAGGGATTCGTTAACTTTTCATATGTATATATAATGAAAATGTGTCATAGGTATTTTTCTGAGTTCAGATAATTTTTCCAAATACTATGTAAGAGATTTTCTACAGTAATTTTGTATGTAAATGGGAATATTTACAATATTTTCAGTGTATGTGATTTTTAATAGGAAATAAGAGACAAACAAGTAAATATATCTTCTTGGAAATATAATTTAAAAAATGATTTTTGAAAATGTGGATATTGTGCATCTATTTTAACTTGGTTATTTTAATGCTTGCAAAATTATTACTCAAATCAAAATTAAAATTCATTCTTCGGCTCTATATTTGTATTTGTTTAAAAGTCGTAAATGCATCCCCTAGAATGATATTTAAAGGAAATTTAAAGGAAGTGAGCCAATTTCTAAAATAATTTTTAATGAATAAATGATGTTCCTAAAAAACAATTTTACACTTATTTGACAAAGAGTATGCAGGAATATGCAGTAATTGTTATTACAGAAGAACGTCGTTTATCGGAACGTTTATTATCTGGAGCGTCAAATATACGAACCAAAGTCCGGATACATTTTCGAATAGTGCAATACTCAACAGTTGCTTCGCGTGAGGTCAAGAAATGACGGGAAGACCCAAGGTGAGTGATATTTGGGAATTTCAGTTGTGTGATTTGGTAAAGATCTGTGCGGAATATTAGATCAGTTTGTTTCCAAGTGAGGGATTGTATACCTGCTCTTTTGTTGATGTAGAAACCTGGATGGCATGCAATGCAGAAGACAATGGATATCAAACGCTAAATGATGACGAGATTGGGACTTCCGTGCAAGAAAAACCCTATCCTGTCGACAATGAAACGGATGAAGACGAGGACAACAACAACGAAAGTAGCAAGGATCCATCAAATGCTGACGCTTTTCTGCGTTAAAGATAGCTATGGAGAGGTACGAAAAACAATCAGAGTGCTGTTATACTCAACTGTTGCTCAGGAGAACCAAAGACCTTGCAGCGAAAACACGAAGGTGTACAATGGTACAGTGAAAATAAGTGATTAGTTTCCACACTAAAGGTAAAATTGTTAAATTTTGCTCCTATTTTGCTTTTTCTTCAAGCACGTTTCCCGCATGTGATGATTTTCAATATTAGTATAGTGTCTGGTTTCATATACTGCATGGTCACATTCGGTTTTTGGTTATCCGAACAATCGCATATCCGAACGGTGTCCGGTCCCAATTGATTCGGATAAACGACGTTCTACTGTAGATAGTACAGAAAGATTAAAGTATTTTTTTGTGTCTAAAATGGTTTGAACAGACATAAAATAGCGTATTCACACAAATAAATTTATTTCGTGATTATTTGTAATATTATAGAAAATCCAACAATATATATGTATGAAAAAATTAATCTAAAATAATTATTTTTAGTGTCATTTCTACTTAATAATGGTTAAGTTTTGTACATGTTTCATCTCGTTTTGGAAAAAAATTTTCACTCTCTGGATATTCTGGAAAATTTTTCCAAGTATCCAGATAAAAATTTAGACGAGTATATTGATCACATTGTCGCACACTTGTTAAGTTATCTTCTCGCTCACTTGTGTTCGGGAAAAGTGTAACAAATCATAATTTCATAAAAATGGCTTTTGAAAATAAACCTAAAGTGTATAAATACAAAATACACATATATTATAAAGCATCAAATATTAATCAAAAGAATTCTTTTAATTTTTATCTCAAAAATGAAATTATTATATAGTCAGGCGTTTTTCTGAAATACTGTTAGTGAGAAATCTGAAATTTAATCAATTTAGGAGAAACATAGCAAACTGAAAGAAAAATTTAGGACATTTATGGAAACATTTCAAGTATTCTTGAATAAAAGTACATGGTCTAAAAAAATTATTAATTATCTAAAAACATAGATTTAAATTTTGAAATTCAGAGTAAGACTCAACCTGAGCAATTTTAATTTAATTTTCTCATATTTATGTAATCGAAAATTAGCCCTGAACAAGTGATGAACCACAATTGAAACTGAACACTATTTTATGATGCCCTTTGCAAGAAATATTCTTGAAATAAAAATGCTTACAGAATGTTATCAGAATTCGGATGAAATATATTATGTTTATATATATATATATATATATTTATAAATTTGTAGATTGTTTACCTAAAATATTTTATATCTATATAAAGTTTTGTTTACTCAAGAATATGATTTCCAGCATAAAATCTTTCTGCTATGCGAAGATAAAACCTAAGTCCTTTGACGCGGCCAATAAATCCTAACTGTGAGCAAAATAGAGAAATTTGTAACATTGTTTTTGAGGTTCTATCTCAGATAAAATGTATTTCATCACTATAGAAATTTTACATATACACTATTGCTATAAAGCAGAATTTCGCCCAATTCTTTTAAAATTTGACCAATAAAAATAACATTATAGTAGTATATTATGATGCGCGATACCATAATCGTGGCTTTATGGGCTTTAGAAGAACTCAACTGAAGCTTTTAGACAATAAATCTCATAATCAGCTTAGAAGAGACACATATTTTTGCCGGAAAATTTTTTGGTAGAATGGGAGCATTTGCTTTTTTTACAGGATTCTGAGATTTCAATGTAATGCTTTGTAAGTTTTGTAATAGTATTTTGCTTTTTCAATATTTTGTTAGATATTTACATGTAAATATAACTTAAATGCAGCTAATTCCTGATATATGCGTTCTTTATTTGTGTCCCAAAAATTAAAATTAAAATAGTAACACTTGCTGTATACCGAGAGGTCATGGTCACGAGTCCAGAGGATCATGAACTCTATTGCTGTGGTCAACAAAATCTTGCCATGTTGAGAGACTTATTCCCTTTAAACCTATCAAGGCTCATTGTTTTTTTATTTTATTTTACGCCTGTCTTCGGCATCTCTGTCATTAGTCGACAAGCAGCCCAATAAAATGTTGACGAAGCATAAAAAAAATTAAAATTTGTCTCCGTAGAGTTATCTACAAAAAACTTTAAGACAATAGGGCAGTGTCTGAGGTGGTCACCATCCATTTCACCATTGTTTCACAGAGGGATCAAACAGAATCCCTTACTCCAAAGCGATGTAAATACCTTTGCAAGTAATCATGCCCAGTAAGTAAACGAAAGCACGCAACTCCAACAGTTTCAGGCAGGGAATTGGGAACTCTACCACTTTTGTTAAGCAAGATATTCCACCTTTTACCTTCAGCTGCTTCACCATACATAATTTGCAGTTTACTATAAATGATTCTTTTGATGTTACGCAGAGGAAAGGGAGAGTTAGGTTGGGACAGGAGAGATCCCTCTTTAGTGAGCCTATCTGCTTTCTAATTTCCAGAAATGTTACAGTGGCTGGGAATCCACTGGAGGGCAATGCTTTCTGTAGACTTCCCAAGTTCAGCTAATTTCATTCTACAGGAATTCACTAGAGCGTTTTCATTATATCTTGAGTTTACTAGAGATAAAATGGCAGCTTGAGGATCGTTAAAGAATACAATACTCGTATTATGTCCAGAACAGCTTTCCAATTTATCAATCGCAAATGATATTGCCGCTATCTCACCATCAAAATTGTCACAATACTTTTCAACAGGATAACTAATACTGAAAGCACTTAAATAGACTCCAGTACCAGCAGACTCAATGTGCCCCTGTTGTTGTTGAAGTTTGGAGAAGGGGTGTTAGCTCAAGTGTCTCATCCTCGAATCTTAAACGAGTTTCAGAATTACAATGCCAGTATCATTTGCGTTTCTGAAGAATGCGACGTTAAATCGAAAATCAAATCAGTATCAAAACAATACATATATTTTAATATAAATAACGAATGACTTAATAAAGCAATCCTATTTTTATACAGTAGAACGTAGTTTATCTTAATCAATTGGGATCGGACACCGTTCGGATACGCGATTGTTCAAATAACCGAAAACCGAATGCGCCCCATGCAGTATATGATAGTGGACAAATATTGAAAATCATCTCATGCGGGAAACGTGCTTAAGGAAAAAGCAAAATAGAGGCAAAATGTCGCAATTTTACCTTGATTGGGGAAAATAATCACTTATTTTTCGCTGTATCACTGTACACATTCATTTTTTGAATGCAAGGTCTCTTGTTCTCTTCAGCAGCAGTAGTTGAGTAGGACAGCACTCTGAATGGTGTTCGTACCACTCCATAGCTGTCTCTAACGCAGGAAACTCGACAGCATTTGCTACTTTCGTTGTTGTTGTCTTCGTTTTCATTCTTTTCATCGTCGACAGGGTCGGATTCTTCTTGCCCGGAAGGTTACAATCCCGTCATCATTTAGCATTTGAAATCCACAGTCTACTGCATCGCATGCCATCCAGTTTTTCAGCATCAACAAAACTCAACAAAAGAGCACGTATATACTTGGAAACAATTTGACTTATTTTGAAGGAGGATGAGTTTTAGATGTTTAATTGGTAATATTTTTTTTAAATTTTAGACTCAGTCCGGGATCTTTTGAATCCTCCTATGTATATATTAATATATGACATCATTTGTAATAATTTCGACGATTTTTTAAAAAATCGTATTTTTTGACAGTAAATTAAAATGTATGAATATTTTTTTTTAAAAAAAAATATTATAATAGTCAATGTGCATATTTATAATCAATCTCGTTTTTTTATTGATTTAAAAACGCAGAGAAAAATCTTTATAGTTGGCAAGTAAATACTGAATTTTTTTACATAGTTTCTGGTTTTAATGGACTTTCTATAGTTTTCTGTGAATTATAAGCAGTAGAATTTCATAACAGATCTTTTAATATGTTTCAGTGAACTCTCGAGACTTAAGATATTCCATAAATGTGTGTGTGTGTGTGTGATGACATTATCTTTTTCCCTAAATGCTTTTTTTTTTAAAAAAAATTTTAAATAAAAAAAAATATGTTTCTTTTAGCAATGATACTTAACAGAAACACTGTATTTTTCACAATGGAAAGCATAAAGAATTAGCATAAAGAAAAAAAGAAAATAAGCAGTTGGTATCAAATCACAACAAAATGAAGAGTGAATAGCTCATTTCCAATTAGGAATATCTTAAAAGCAATTTAAAAGAGTATTATACGAAACAAGCATGATATTTTCAATCCTTGGATTAAAAGGCACAGTAATTTAATGAACCCAATTAAAAAAAGGCTTTCTAAAATATTTTCATTAATATAAGTTGTTTCTTAATGGAAGTTATTTTGAGATATACACTAAGAAATGTTCTCCCTCGTTGTTTTATCTAATGTCAACACATCTTGCGAAAATGTTCCCTGACTCTGACTTTGCAATGGAAAATACGTGATTAAATCTAAGAAACAGATAGGATTTGGTTTTTAAACATCTCTGAAAAACGAGGAAAATTAATTATTTTGTTGCTTTCTTTCTAAATTAGATTTCTCCAAAAAGTACTTGTTAAGGATTAGAAACATCAGAAGCAATATGTGGTGGCAATTAGTAGAAAGTAAACTAGGAAGGAAAGAAAAGATTATCTTTTTCCTTTCGCTTAATTCGTTGTGATATTTAAGAAAGCGAAGAAAAGAAAATCGAAATAAATTTGATGCGGCGTGTTCCAGTTTAATCAATTTGTTTTTTATAGTTAAGACAAAAACAAGTATAGGAAAAAAAATGATAAAACAAGAATACCGATAAGAAATGTTTTACACTTGCTTAGGCAATAACTTTGGTTTTAAATATAGTTAAAAACCCTGCTATATATATATATGTAAAGCAACTTGAAGATACTTTTTCTTTTTTTTAAATTAAATTTTGTTAGGCGAAATTATTGTTTTTTTTGACATCTCATTTGGGATATTAATAGTAGAATGGTAATATTTTGCTGAATTAAATAAGCTTAAGGGGTATCCGACTACTTGAGACAACTATTTTTTTTAAAAAATGAAGATATGGGGATTTTTTTGTTGTTTTTAGAACTTTTTAGTACATTTTAAGAAAAATATGCTAAAATTAAGAAAATAATAAAAAAATTTTACTGCTAAAAGGGGGGGGGAATGAGTAAAAATTGACAAAAAATATTATAATCGCAGCCCATTCAGTACCAAAGGTTTATCAACAAATTTTCAATTTTTCAATTATGATTTGTTCCTATGTTATTCATTTCCGAAATGACTTTCAGGATAAGATATATTTTAATTTTTACAAAAGCTAGAGTGATTTATCCGAGTCATTATATAAAATTGCTTTAAAAAAACAGTGATAATATTCACATAAGGGACTGTAAATTTTGTAATAAAACAGGGATTGATAAATCTGATGGTTAAAACACTTTTACTATTATGCAGAACTTTAACAAAAATTTCAGTTAATAATATTCAAAACTATTTGATCAATCGCTGGCCCTGTTTGATTATTTTCAAAAAATCACATTTCGAGTGAAACGCGTTTTGAAGTATGACATCTTGCTTAAGTAATGACATCTGCTTTTACTAAAACACTTATAGTTTTTGTTCTAGTTAACGGAAAATGATAAACTTGGTATTTTGATAAAGCTAATAAGGTGGCCCATAAAATAAAATCATAAAAAAATTTGTCAATTTTTGGCAAAATTCACAATTTTAGGGTAGTCGGACACTTTAAGCTTTTAAAATCCATCAATAAGGTATCCGACTAAGTTCGGAACCGTAAATTTGCAAGTGCGTACAAACGAATATTTTTATTTAATATTTAGTGTCACTTAGATTATTATACGCGGATAAAATTGTTTTAAGAATGTTATTACAATAAAAAATTATTTAAATGCATTATTTTGGCAAACAATGAGCTTTGAATTACATTTTTTCAAAACATTCTCTTTTTATGGTAAATACGTCTATAATATTCATATTTTGCAAATATGTAGCTAAAACCTCTGTAAGGAGACTGAATTAGAATTTTTTAAATATACAACTTAGACATAGAAATATCCATATTTTAATACATCAGAGTGAAGAAATTTTAACAAAAAAAACGCCGATTATTATTTTTAATTTCATACATGTATTCTAACTTAATTGAAACTAAATATTTAAAAAAAATACGTTTGTGTATGCTTTGGAAAAGTCACGGTTCCGAATGCAGTTAGATACTTAAATGTAAGGAAATAATTCATAATACATTTTATGCTTCTTCTCAGATTTATGGCTTAGATTATGTATTTAAAAAACTGGAATTAAAACATCACAGTTCCACTTACTTTTTAAATAAGGACGAAGAATAAAATAAAACACGAACAAATCTCTTAATTATTCCAAAAAGACAATTAGAGAAAATTATCTCAAAAGTTCGAGCAATTTAAACAAAAGTCCCTGAGGAATGTGTAATCAGACGGAATTCCCAACTAATTATTAAACTTAATCTTTGCATCACGTTATGTGTGATATCGAATGTATAATGAAGTTTCGACTTTCGAGATTACTCTATTGATTTAACTCTATGATACAGAAGATATCTGAGTAATTATTCGTCCTGAAACAATTTCTTTCTGATTTTGATATTATTTGGTTTTAATTAAAAGTTGAAATACATCTTTACGCTTGAAACAGAGAATATAGTATTATATTCACTTGATTGAAAGTTTTCCCAAAGTAATTGCTGTAATTGAAAACTAATAATCTGCTTAAATAAATAAATTTAATTTAAGCAAAGATAACTAGCAGTTTTATTATATAGGCCGTGTCATTGTATTAGATCAGAGAAGTCATACTTTTCTATTAACTAGAATATTTCCTCAATTTATTATTGTACTTAATTGCCTCTAAAAAGAACGCGAGAAAAAAAAATTGTTTCCAATTTCATATTGTTATATTCCCAAGAAATATATATAACCTTATATTTTATATTAGCCATTACAAGCCGCTTTGCTGAGTATTTCACGATGACGTAAATCTGCATATTGTTTTTAAGTCACTGATATCTAAGTTCTGGTATTAAGTTTTTAATTGTATTCAAAAACATACTTGTAGTACAACATTTCTCAAACTGTGGGGTGCACCTCCTAGGGGTAGTGATAACCCTACGTGGGGGGCACGAGCATATCGAAAAGTCAAAAATGAAATATTATTTTATAAAAAGTGTTTAATGTATATATACTGAAAGAAATGAAAATATATTCCGACATAATGAGAAATGAAATACACATTTACACTGTTATAATATACTTATAAATGTATCAGCTGCATAAAGTATTTGATAACTAATTTATCACAAATAAATTAAGAGCAAATTTAATGATTACTAGTGACTCCCATAGACTTGTCATATACAAAATTGTATGCTAAGTTTAACACTTATCGTGATAATTTGTATGGTTTATAATTAAAGTTGTATTGTAGCTTTAGTCAAGTTTGAAAAACACTGTTGTAGCCCTTATTACTTGAGTTGAAAAGTACAGGACTTGAATTTTAAGACGGTAGCATATTTATCCGTTACGCCTCCTTACCGTCTCTCTCCCTGAAACCTCCTCTGGGAGTCAATTTCCGCAGAGCCTGTTCTTAGCGGATATCTACCAGACATAAGAGACATGTTTGCCTAATTTAAAGACTATAGGTCTCAGACTTCAAATGTGGGAATTTTTGCATGCCTATAACGTTTTCTAACAGCCTGTAACACCTCTTGAGAGTCGATTTCCAAAATTCGTTCTTACGGCATCTCTGCGTAACGAATGAGACGTGTTTGTCAATTTTCAAGTCTGCAAGTCTTATAGTCTTAAGAAAGGGAGTTTTTTAATTTGAACTGTCCCCGTAAATTTACGAAATCCTCTTTCGGATTCAATTTCTACTAAATCTCGTCTTTAGCCGATCTCTACTCAACAACAAAAACATCCTTACCAAATTTAAAGACTGTGGGTTTATTAGTTCAAAAACGTAATTTACTATCTATAATGCTCTCGCTACACCCCTTGAGAATCAATATCAGTAAAACTCATTCTTAGGGAATCTTTACTCTACATAAGAAACAGGCTTACCAAATTTCAAATTTGTAGGTCTGATAATTCAAAAACGGCCCGATAAAACTCGTTATTAGTGTGCCTATGTTTAATAAAAGAGACATAGCTGTTCATTTTAAATCTGTACTTTTAATAGTTCCAGAATGGGAATATTTGTCCATTATGTCTGTTGTTTTTGTCCATTTGTCCATATTGAGACTCAATTTCTTAAAAAAAAGACCATTTTTAGTGGATCTTAAAACAGCAAAACAATTTTCCTGCCAATTGGATTATAGGTCTTAAAGTTCCGTAAATCTCGTGTGAGTTCGTGAATGAGTGAGTCAATTTTCTCCTACATAATTTCATATTATAGTCATTAAGGAAATATATTTTTTTTGTAAAATATTTCTGAGTCTTTAAATAACAATTTGGGAATCTACTTCCAAATATCACACAAATTTACAATAAGTTTTATTGAAAAATTAGATTTTTTTCTATGTTATGCATATTAGCATAACATAACGGAGTTTCTTTGAAAGAATTGACGACCTTTAAGAAACATTACTTTTGTATTAAATATTATATGTTTTGGTAATGATGTTTCACTGTATAAAACGTATTATGTTGTGTAATATAAACACAGAAAATCAGAAATTTAAGTTTGATTAATAAGGAAGTTCAAGAAGATTTCTGCATAAGACCCTTTGTATAATCAGCACATCTTTCTCTCTCACAACCATTTCTTTTCATTATGAGTACCTAAAATTTATTTTTATTATTATCTTCCATAATATCCACATTAAAACAAAACCCCTCACTCTACATCTTAATCTTTTGTTGTTGTTTCTAATCCCGGGGATCTAAGGTTAGATCAACTTCAGTTAGTAAATTTCAAAAAATTCCACGGATAAAGAGATTTTAAGAACACCTTATCCAAGTTCAAATTTAAACACTCTAAAATGCGTTCAGGTGATGCCTGAGTAGCATAACACTTCCTACAGATCTTATAATATTTTAACCCCTATTGAAAGGTGAGTAATTTCAGGGGTCCACTGGCAAATCGAGATATCCAATTCTTATGAAACCTATGACCTTCAAAGTGTAGGGATCATTTTAAGAGCAGGGAGATTAATTCCTTCAATACCGATTAAAAGATACGTGATTCGTTCCCCAATGCCCCCATTTTCAACGTAGGTGAAGGATGTGATGCGTATGTGATGTATTGGGAGGGGGGGGGGGTAGGAAAGGAATAAATAAGCAAATCTTTTGAAATAATTAAATCCTTCGCAAACACTGTCAAGATCTTTTTATTGCATTCCCAAGCCTTCTGAATAATTTTATGAATAGCGGAGAACAGAAATGATCGTACTTCGGGGAGACGTTTATATACGCCAGGGGCAATTAAAGCTTTGGCTGAGAGAGATGTTTATTTACACTTGTGACAATGTGCTAAAGTCTTATTGCAGCTTAAGTTCTTTATGTAGTATTATTGAATTCAGTACGTTGTTTTTGTAAGGAGCAGGGGGGATCGCTATTAAAATTATAAAATTTTTATTGAACATTGGAAATTGAAAGTTTGAGAAGCACTGAATTAACATGATAAATGTTAACATATTGGCATAAACAATATTAAGTTTTAAGAATATGGTCCTAAGCCACATATAGAATTCATTTCCATATTTGAAACACAATGGACAATTCAATTTAAACCTTTTTAAACAGCAATTAAAGGAATTTTAAATTTTATATTTTGAAATTGCTTTAGTTTTAATAAAAAAATCTGAGGAACACATGCTGCGCGAAAACCAAAGCTACAATATTTTTTTTAAAATCTTAAAATAATCAAAATTGAATGCATTTAACATTTTAAAAAAAAACTGTACTATATTTCATTTTTTTTATCAACTCTTTCATTATTTTTTCATTCCTCATCCTTCTTTCCTTCCTACATTTCTCTATGACTATAGTATATGTAGTGACTTGATTTTCCATAGTATATATATTAAAACAAGAAACATTTGGAAATTCTAGCGGAAGTACCGTTCTTCGAGAATTCATGTATACAAGGTGTGACAACTAAATTCCCGGATTGACCATGCCCTAGCCGTTAGGCTTGGTGTGAAGAAGTGGGACTAGAATATAGTTCACCATGATACTTTCAGTGCTGGTGCCAGGATATCCCATCCCTTTATCTAGTTCAATTTGTTTTTCATCCTTGTGTGGGTAAGATGGTGTTGTGTCAAAGTGCCACGTTCACATGATAAAATTAAAAATCAAACTGTGCATAAATCTGAAATTTATCGTAAAATTAAAAAAAATAATAAAACTAATTGAATATTTTAATTTGCTGAAAGAGATGTTTAGATATAATTGCGAGTCACACTGTCAAATTTTTGAAAGGGACAAACGATTTTCAGAATATCAAGATGCTGTTGAAGATAATGAACGTTCTAGTCCAGGGGTGCCAAACTCGCAGCCCGTGGGTCACATGTGGTCCCAGAATGAGCATTTTTGCAGCCCGGCCAATATATCGGCACACATTAATATATAATAAAATAATAAAAATTTTCCCGAAATTAAGAAAGATAGTAGTAGAGAAGCGCTGTCAAGTGTCAGAACGTAAACATTAAATTTTTCTTATTCTTCTACATATAGTCATTATAATTTATTACTCGAAATAAATCTACGTTTCAATGAATATATAGATTTTTCTTCGCTGTTCACCCAAAGTTAAACCTTGTTGTTTGGCACATGTTAGCCCTTATTCTAGTCGGTTTGGGACGTCAGGTGGCTATGCTCATCATTTTTGTTCGACATGAATGTCATCATCACGATTGAATGGGTAACTCAGAACAGCAAATAGCAGTACTACATTGAGGTCCTTAAAAAGCTTAGAGAAAGTTTGTGGAATAAAAGGCTAAATCTTCAGAGCAACAACATGTGAATTTTGCTCAGAAACAACGTCCCAGTGCACATTGCACCATCTGTAAAAAATTTCTTGCTTGAAAAACATATTACTGTGCTTGAGCATCCACCGTATCCACCAGATACGAATACCCCACACGAATTCTACCTAATTCTTAGTGTGAAAAATGCATTCATGGAAACACATTTTCAATCTGTAGAAGAAGTGAAGGCAAAAAATGGCATACTTAATGAAGATGGTGGCACCTAATGAGCCGTAGTACTGCTTTGAACGGGGGGAAATTCATATACAGATGTAAGGAAAGGGGAGTATGTTGAAAGGGACTAAAAGATATATGTGTATTGTTTTCAAAAAGGCTAAATTTTAAAACTAGTCCAGTTATTTAATTGTCATACATCGTACCTGTGTGCACTAAATCTCCCAGCATTGTACAAGAGTTACACTGATCGCGATTTATCATGGATGTTGCCTCACCTACTCTTGAACAATTCTATACAATTTTGTACTTCGTAGGCCCACACATTGCATTGTAGATATACCTCACACATATGATGAAGAATGAGTCTTTACCAAAAAAACTAATTCGCAAACAACATTCGACAGTTGGTGACTGCTAAAAATTTAGTTCAATTTCGCCCAAGACATTCTGGGAGACGACGCAAGAACGCATTTTATATAACTGAGTGAAATTTGCTTAATTTCATGCTAATTGGATCGTAAGAGAATAAACCCTCGTACTTTGATAACTGCTTTAAAATTTTAAAGGTAAGAAAAAATGTTTTAAAATGTAAAGATATAATACAGAAATTAATAGAATTTTATCAATTAAATAATAAGTCTTACCTCTCTTTTTCAGCAGCTGGCAATCATACATTCATTAACAAAAAATAGTAATTTATTCATAATAAATTATAGCATTTGGGGAAGTAAAAATAAAGCAATTCACATTAAAACATTATATATATATTATAGTATATGTGTGTTGTGTGTAGATATATATATGTGTGTGTGTCATATATTATGGACTGGTCATTTTTCTAGCATATCCAGTCATTCTAGAAGAAAACAATTGCATTTATTTTCTAAAAACTGTTGTTTCTCAAAGCCTTTCTGCGTCTTCAGGCAATAAAAAATATTTTATTGTTATTCAAGAAACGTTTGTTTTAACGTATGTAAGCTATATATATAGCATCGTAAATAATTTATTTCATATTTTATAGCAGTTTTCATGCTGTTTTATTACTAACATATTTTGATTCACAGAATTTCTTTAAATAAAATTTTTGTCCGGTTTTATTGGGTTTTAAAATGCATTTAACAATAAGAGTTGCAGAGAATAAATAACATTTACTTGACTGTTTTGCCTCCAAATTTTTCTAATTTTCAGAACTTTCATAAGTGGAACAATTACGAACTTAGAGGAATAAG
>BMAO01022854.1:0-109171 GCA_019973975.1 Trichonephila clavata
TTCAAAGCATTAGGCTTAACAGAAAAAAAACCGTAGCATTTTAAATGAAGTCAAACTAAATATTTTATCTTTCCGAGATAAGCAAGTTTAAAGTTTTGATTTGCTATAGGGATGTGAATAAAAATGAAAGCATAAACTATCATAATTCTGTATTTTTTTAGTTTAGAGCTTTCAAATTTTGTCAGGTTATAGAAAAATACTTACAAAATAATTTAAACTAAAAAAATTAAATATGATTTTTTGACCGATTTTTGTCAATTGAATCAGACTGTTAACACATTAGTTTTAAAACACATTAAAACTAAACATAAATTGAAACAAATTTATCATTAAAATAGACTGCATGCAAATTAATATTCGGTAAGATTAGTAATATAAATTCGCACTGCACACAAGAGAATTTTTTCAAAAATACAACTTAATACTTTTAACAAAGCAGTAAGATTCTAATACTTACAGTTTTTTACCAACTATTGTTTGCTGAACTTTTAAAACTTGGTTACATGATCAGATCCCATTTTGAATTCATTAGTTTTAATTCGTTCATAAATTCCAACTAACATATCTCTATCTAAATCATGGCCATCATCAATTGCTGTAAAAAATGTAAAATATTAATTCAACATAATATTCTCACACAATATATATATAAGATCATTTCATTTTTAAAGAAACACATGCGATATGAATTTATATAGAATTTAACTTACATCGTAAGTTCCGAATGAATTCTTCAAGTTTCTTCTTCTCTCTGCTTTCATATTGGAGTATGTAGATCAGTATTAGCATTATTATTGCAAATGCTAGCACAAAAACTGTTTCAGATTGTGAAATTGGAAGCTATATGTGATTACAATTCAATGTACGATGGCTAAAAACTTCCACTAGCCTTTCAATTTTTTGTGCTCCCCTACAAAAATTAAATAAAAACAATGTTAAATGAAAGGACAAACAAAAATACATAAAGATATAATTAAATTAATAATAAAGCAAAAGTTTAATCTAAGTAAATTCATAAAATTTAATCTAAATAAAACAATGAGAAACAAATAGTACCAAAACATTTTACATTTGAATTGTATGATTCATGTCTGTTTTATTAAAAATTTGTCTTTTATGTACATACTAAAATAGTAATTTTATACTCACAGGCATTCTAAAGAAAGTCTGGAATTTTCTCAAAGCTACATCCACTTGCATTCCAGCAAATCTAATTCTTGTACAAAGCACCTGTAATATATTAAAAATGAAGTTAAACAGAAAAATCACAAGTTTAATAAAAAAAAATTTCAAATAAAATTATTTTTTTAAACATGAATATTACAAGTGCAACAAGTCTACTTTAGAGTTTGAATTTATATATAATTAAAGAATATTTCAAGTTTTCCTCATTTCGATTACTAATAGACTAAGTATTAATACTTTTTCGTGATGTTTCATAAAGTCAATAATATTTTATAAATAATATTAAAATTATTTTATTTACTACATTTCGAATTGTCTAAAACATCCAACTATAAATTAATATTTGAAACTAATTTAATGTTCATTATTAGTCATAACAAACTATTTTAAAATATTCAATTGACACTTACTCCAATACAGCCATATTGAATGAATTTTGAAGATTTCCTAGGTATTCTCCAATCATTTGTTTACTAAGCCTTTCCTAGTTAGTAGAACCTAGCAACAGCCTGAGGTGATGCTTCTAAGAAACCTCTTTGAATTAAGTAGCGAACTCCTCGTTCTGGCTTCTTATTGAACAGATTCAATCCAACTCTGTATTGTCTTTTTCTTTGAATTTCTGTTAACTGTAACAAAAATGCAAACTGAGATTTAGCACAATAGAACATAAATATAAGTTGAGCAGTATTAAAGCATAGAATTATAACATGATGTCCTTTATCAGTTTAAAAATATTGGATATTGCAATTAAAAAATAATTAAAGCATTTCAATGATGGAAATAGCCAAACATACAATACAGATATGAAATACACACACTATTTTTAAAAGAGATCAATTCATGTCAAAATTAAAAACAAGTAGGAATATGAAAATGCTAATATGATTTTTTTTTTTACATAACTAAATTATTATCGACTAAAAATATTAAAAAATATGTACAAAGACATTTCGGAAGTATTTTTTTCCTTTCTTAAAATTTTCATATTTTGAATATTATTTAAGCATATACAACTTCTATGATGTACCCATATTTAGAAATTTTATATATTCCAAAGAAAAGCATTCCAGTTAATAATTTGAAGAATTAATTTATGAATTTTTATCTTATACATAGTGTATTTAACAATTTACCTTACATAAAGAATACTTAACAATTTACCTTATATATAGTAGGAGTGCCAGGTAAATCATGAGGAGTTCGGATATCTGGATAATTATGAGCATTAAAAGAGTGACTCATATCAGCTGGAGGTGTATTTGAATAACCTCCCCCACTATCTAGGCTATCTTCACTATTTTCAGATATGTTACTCAGGCGTTTATCTTCTACACTAACAGACTGTTCAGCTAAGACCTATGAAGATTAAATGCAATTTTTAAAGACATTTAATTGTTAAAAAAACACTTTTTATATAATGTATCAGAATTAGGCAAATATGTAAAAGAAAACTTAAGACACTCTTTTTTTACAGGGGAAAAAGGCCTTAATGTTAAAAACTCATTGAATAGAACAAATAAAAATTTGGAAACAAATCCAAATTACATTTCAAAATCATTATTCATTACTAGTATCCCTGAAACTTATTTTTGAAAGCAAATTGGTTGTATTTGAACAAATTTGAAACAAAGTTTAAAATAAAGCTTTCATTCAGTTTATAAAAAAATCACCGAGAGAATTCAATTTTAGTATTTTCCAGTAAAAGCTAATAGAATATATTGGACAAGTTTATTAGATCATGAAAATATAGATGAACATCAGAATTAAAATCACTGGTGTAACTGGTCCCGAGGGGCCCGGTATCGAAATTCCTTGAGAGCTCTTTTTTTAGGGCACCTTTACGTACTACAATTATTTGCTTAAACGTTTTGGGGTCCTGTATCATTAATACGGGAGAAGATACGCCCCCCGATTATAATGTGAAAATAAAATTGTGCTCAAATCAAAACTTATTAGTGTAAAATTATAATTATTCTATTTACACAAGAAAACTTTTCAGTTACATAAGTGTTTCCATTTGAATAACAAAATTCTTTAAAAACAATAAGAATGTGTGTATATAATTCACTTTTAAAAAAAAATTGCATGACTCACTAGAGATTTTCGTTTCCAAACTGGGGATGCTTCTACAGTCTTATTAGTCGAGTTGCTTCCAGTAATTTGCTGACTATTTTCAGATATGCTACCATCTGCAGATTCTGATGAGCCATCTCTACTTGGAATAGAGGAAGTCCTTTTAGGAACCTGAGGTGGAATTTTCTTTTGGTCTATTCGTGGAGAAACTCTACGACTCAATGCAACATCACTTGCCCTCGCTGCATTCCTTTGGAGGACATTGGAAGTTGGCATTTTGGAAGGACTAATGTTAAGAGAATGCCTGGCTGAAGAACCACGATGGATGTTTGAATCGGCTTCACTAGAATCTATATCAACACTTAGCTGAAATAAAAATTTTTAAAAATTACATGTTTTCTCAGAACTGATGATTTAAACTTTCAATTTGCTTAAAATTTGGTATTTGACGGTTTCATAATGTACTTAAAAAATTTATCCTACACAGATTTTTAAATATTCTTTTATAACAAGGATTTCAGTAATATAATAAGATCAAATTTAGGGCAGTCTAATATATGTTACATGTAAAGTTCCTAGACTGTATTTTAAGCACTTTCACAAAGTTCCTTTTAAACTTTGAAAATCAATCAGTATTGTAAGAAAAAAAAATCAAAAATTATTTTAGCATCAATTTAACAGAAATGTAAAGAAAAAAAGTGCCTGAAATAACATATGCATAAATATAAATCCTAATAAGAAGTTACAAAATAATATCCAAAGATTATAAACTTCATTATATGTCTAATTATACACTCAAGTCAAACCAAGAAAGTAAATTATTAAGCATTTATAATAATTTTTCCCATTGAATTTTAGTTTCATGTACTGCTTCCTTTTAAAAAAATATTAAAATCCAGTTTTTTCACACACATGCAACATTAATCCTAAAAACTTACCGAACTTAGAGAACTATCCTCGGACGATATAGAATCCCTTGCAGGTTGATGTTGAACTTTAACACTTGGACTAGAATGAACATAAACAGAAGGAGATTGATTTGATGCACTATGAGTTCTTTGATTATTAGCATTAGGTACAGCAGTCCATGCTGGATGTCTAGGGAATGCTGGTGGTGACCTTGTCACAGAAGACTGATACGCATCTTGATAATATGCACTGTTCAGATGAGAAACTGGCTTACCAACATATTGTTCATAAGATTCTTTATTGTTACACTCCTTCATATATATACCTTGGCTATATGCATCTTGATATTTAATACGACGTTCTCTGAAGCTCTGCGTACGACAGGGTTTACTATATCGAGAACCATCATCAGAGTCTAATGTGTCATTGAGTTCGCGGTATAAAGCATTGTATTGTGACTGGAGTACAGTATCAGAATTGATATTAGAGTGGAAATTGTTACACAGTTTCACTTCACCCTCATAGCAACTTTGATGATGTTGAAAGTGAGGATACCGAGAAACGGTTCCATTGCTATTGTACACAACCCATTCCTTATTTTCCATATCAAAGGTTGGAAATCTTCTAGAGAGACGCTTCTCTCCTTTAGAGGCATTTGCAATGTCCTGAAAGCGTTTCATGATGGTGTACTTTCGGAAGGCTCTTTGGATAGTCAAGGCTGCTTTACGTGCACAAACACCACCATATTTTCTTTCTAGCATTTCTACTTGCTTATCTAACAAATCTTGGAGAGCTCATACCTGAAAACAATTACAAATTGTTAATATATTTGAAAAAATAAATTTTCAAAAGAGCAAAAAAATAGCATATAAATTGATGTCTTTTTTTTTTCAAAATAAAAATAAACTTTTTCTAGAGTATGTTTTATAATAAAACAGTTAATGGATTATAATTTTTGAAAAAAAACTTCTGATATTCTTTCTGATTTGAAATTTTCTTTATTTTATCTGAAAAACAATCAATTGGCCCAATACAGTGAAAAATATTTATAAATATGTTATTAAACTGTTTCATTTTTACTTCAAAGTAATGAACCAAAAATAAATCAAACTTTTTTTATGAAAAAATACTCACTGGCTATTGTGCAAGCGTGACCTTTTGAGAGCATCATCATCAACTCGACGGACAGGAGTCTTCTTGCTTGAGACATTTCCACTAACAGATCTTTGTCTTGAACGTCCCAGTTGAGATGCTGCAAAATTGCAATTACCATTACTTTCCACAGAATAGGATCTCAATTGCTTCAATGGCGGACCAGGTCCACAGGAAGCCCGTTCTACAGGCTTGAGGGAGGAACTGAAATATAAAAGAATTTTTTAGAATATTTAATTATTATTATAGCACTTATTGCTCATTACATTAAAAAGTTAAGAGAAAAAATCAAAACATTTATAAAGAATTTTTTTTAATTCCACATTTAATAATTCCGTATAAATTAGCATTCTTAAAAATTATAATAACTCAATAGTAAACATATAAACAGAACTAAAATAATTTTCAACATACTCATGACTACATTTTGCGCCCATCTATTAGACAAGTAAAATGTTCAACACTAATATTTGGCACCAAAAGAAAACCATTTTATCACAGAATAACTCGATATGCATTAACATATCAAATAAAACTTAAAAATTTTCTAGAAATATTTTTCTTAAGCAGATATTAAAGTATAAGCTTCGGATATTTACGAAGTACAGAAAAAAACACTTCATTTACTCGCACGTACACACAACTATAATTTATTACTTTAATTTCCAAACTCGCGCGCCACACAAAACCGAAAGCACGAGATACATTGTACTTTGTCCAAGTAAATATTTTTAAAACGGAAAAAAAGATGAAATTATACTTCCGAGTTGTTTTTATGGACTATTTTTAAAACTAGGTCGCGCGTGAAAGAAAGCCGGCATTTTCTTAGTAGTAATTACGGTCCTAAATTCGAAAATGAGCTTCTACGTCGTTCTCCGTTCACCACAAGCGCGTAAAACCGAAACCAATTGAAAATTGATACTTACCGGCTTTTGTTTTTAAATTGCACAGTTCAAAACAGAAAATTGCGCATAATTTAAAAGTAACAAATTATCCGCCAGTTAAATATATACAGATCACCTAAGCCGAAAGGTTTAACTGAAAAGGTACTCAATTTCATAATGGTAATATCGACGAGGAATGAATATAAGTGTAAAATCGCTTTGACGTCACAACTTCTTGACCAACTGCGTCAGCAATAACATTCTTTTCCTCAAAACAAGCAAGAGAAAATGTCTTTCTAACCTCTGATCGTCCGATGATATTTTATTAGAGCATTAAAACGAAAAATGTGATGTCTTAGCACGTGATTCCTTTGTTCTCCAAGTGAGTGGGAAAATGAAACTGGGATGACCGAATCCTTCGACATTCGATTCATTATGTGACAAGAGAATGTAGCTTCCACGGCTCAGTGACAGATAATTCAGTGAATATTTAAGAATTTATTCACACAGTATTAGAGGCAAGTATATGTTTATATTTAAAAAGATTCATGTCCGCAAGAGTGAACGTTTTAAGAATTTTTTTCCCCTTCTCAAACACTAACTTAAATCAGCGCCATTTTTTTAAATTAAATTTCTTTAAACTTTGAATTCGTTAATGAGTAAGAGTTAATTCTTTTGGAATCAAGTTAATTACAAAGAAATGTTTCGATAACAAGCTTTTTCCAAGTGCAGAATTTCCAAAAAGTATTAGGACATTTTAATTTAGATGCTAATCTTTTCCATAAAATACAATGTAAGTTCTAGATATTTAGAAAGAAACTTTAAACTTTTATATGTGTGGTGTGTGTAGAAGAAACAAAGAAAAACGCGTTTAGAATTAATTGTTCTATCATTATTTGGAGAAATTAGATGTCAATGAAAAAAAAAGGAAATTTCGATTGACTCAATCTTTTTTTAAATATATCCATCCCTCTCAATATAAATTTATTAACAGATATTATATAAATAACTCCAAAAGTGATATTCAATCATAGGAATACGTGATACGTGTGCCATTCAAGTGATAGGAACACGTTCGAAACGCGTAGTTGCTGCAAGCCCACAAAAGTACATGTATGATTTAGGAACATGTGAAAATCAAACATAATTTTCGAATTACGAATACTGCAAAATTTATTTTCAGAAATAAAAAAACAATAAATATAATAAAATTTATGAAATAAAATAGCCATATAAAAGGATATTAAAAAGAAACAGAAACACGAGTGATACTGTTTTAAGTTTGAAGATTAACTTGCTAATCATGGAAACATCCTGTTATTCATTATTATTGAAATTTTAAAGAATCCTTCGTAAAAAGTGATGAAAATTTCAATTACCTTTCATCACTGTAGATACGTAAACAATGTGAATCAATATAAATTTTATGTATAAATTCTATGTATCAATACAGCTGTTTATGGAACGTATTGCATAAAAAAGATAGAGCAGATTTACGCGTCAGGTGTGTGAGAAAACTCGTTAATTTTTATTTTAAGCTTGCAATAAAGATCAAATATGATTAACCTTACATATAGTAACGAATGGGAAAACTAATTTGGAAGCTTCATTTATGTAGTTTATTGTAATTTCTAAGCTTAATTTTCCGAAAGATCCAAAAGGTCCACAAATCAATCAGTGTATCTAGGTAATTTTGAAGCCTGGTCAAAAACGATTGATTGCTGGAACCCCAGGGTGGGGTTTAAAGGTTAAAACCCATTTAACAGACGAACAGATTTTTAATTTTTGGTACAGAGATTACGTCTTAGGGCTTTTCCTTCAACGTGTTTTTTAGAATAAAGCCCCCCCCCCCTGCCCCAATAAAAGAATGCATACGCCATTGCGAAAAAGACTTATTACACATTAGTCCTTATAGATACAAAATTACAAGTAAAAGAAGTAATTTTATTGGTCGATTCAAAATGCTTCTGAATATCGAATGGAAGTGACTTAATTAAAGAAAAAAAAGTCGGAAATCGTTACTCACAAGCTACTTCCTTCAGCGATACGTTAGTCGTAAGGAAAACAGGAAGAAAGATAAGAATAAGTTCGATAAAAATCAGCGGAAAATAGCTAAGATAACGAAACGCTATTTATTTTATAAACAAGTTCTACCTATTTTTCGTAAAATGACAATTCACGTATTCAAATAGGCTTTTTGCAGTCTATTTTCATTCAAATTATTACGATCAAGTATTGGAAAAGGGACAAAAAATGGACAACGCATGATCACAATCATTGAAAAAGAACACCTCGAGCGCTAATCATGTGATGTGAACATTATACAACTGTGTAAGTATTGTTCCAAAATAACTCATTTTATTGGTAGGTAAGCAATGATATATTTTATACCATGCAAATGTTATGGAAATTGAAATTTAGGGCAATATTATACGTGCATATAAAGGGGTTTAAATATTCATAAACCTCATGGTGTATATATATACACCTTTAATTATCGTAACTATAAATTAATCCGAGATAAAAAGTGCTCTCGAGAATACTTAGAGGAAGGGAACGTGCATGGTTCATTGATTGCACTTCGAAGAGACATGATTGCTATTGCTGAGGGATCTCGTAATTTTGAACCACGGTCAAGTAACGAGGACGTTACCCGAAATGGCACCCCACTATCCAAAGTTCACACTACGTTAACAGGGAGACTTTTAACCTCGAATGATTTAACATGTTTCAACCTCTCTATACAAGTCTTTAGAGGCATCAAGATTCGAACCCATGACTTGGAAAAAACAATACCAACCATGAGCTCGCAACCACTTAGCCGAAAAAGGCGTTTAAAAAAATGATTTCCCCAAAAGTATAAAAGTGAGGGGAAGGGGAATCATAATTAGATTTTTAATCAGAATATGCAAAAGTATAGAACAAGGAAAAAATCGAATTAAAATACTGGAAGAACTGCATTTATATATCAATCTGGAACCGATTCAAATTTAGCAATACAATATACCGAAACTAAACATTAAATATCAAGTGCTGCAAATATAGAGAAACATGAATCAATATTTTCATTCTGATTCCACACGGTTTTCTCATACAAAGCACTTTTCTCTTCTGTATTTGTTTTATGTAGAGCACACTTAATTAAAGGTTTTGACTTAAGATACTGCGCAAGTCTTGATGTGAAAAAACTTCATTTCATCATGTGTATCAGCTTGTAGCTACTCATGGTTGAAAAAATAATAAAACTTTGACCTCCCAGGAAAAGAAGTGATCCAGAACGGCGAAGAGATAGTACGGGATACATGAACGAGCTGAATACATGGGCTCGTTAAATAAAAAGAACACTTCAGCTGGACAAGTAAAGACACAATAGAAAAGCTAGCCACCCATGAAAAAGCATGCGAGCCATCTCATTACTAAAGGATTTTCGCTTCGCAAACAGCTCAGAGAAAGGACAGCGACTGTCAAAAATTCCATCCATTTAAAGGATTTCGGAGAAAATGGCATATTTATTTTTTATCTGGGGGGGGGGACGAAACAAGTTTCGATTCTTCTCATTGAAAGGATTGTTGTTACAAGATTGTTAGTAATATACCCACACGCATGACAAAGAATACTTTAAAAACTAACCCGCGATTGAAAAATTGCCAAATAAATATGAAACAGTTTAACTTAATGGTGTTAATAGACAACATTTGTCAGGATACAAGTATTTATTTAAAAGCATAAAGAATATTGTTTTCTGCGATAAGTCTACATTAAATTTAAAATGCCGCTTTATAAAAAATGCATCATTCATTCAAGTAGGTCCACCTCAAAAATGAGATTGATTAACGATATTTTCAAAATAACACGAGAGCTATTCGTGAAGGATCTGGTAATTTAGAGTCTGGGGAAAATGACGAAGACAACAGAGTTGGCCCTCCACTTTTAGCTAAAAATGAGATGTGGATACATAATAAGACAATGTGTGCGTTACTGTTAATTATGCTGAAAAACTTTGAAAAGTGAAATAAAAATGCATTATTTATGGAAAATATTTCAAAATATTGGAACGAAGCAGATGTCATTCAATATTTATATAAATCAAATAACACTTTATGATATTGCATGTTAAAGGGAAAAAAAGATAGTGATCTCCGAAAGTTTTGCTTTTATCGATTAAAAATTCATATCAAAATGTAGCAAAATTTCACACAAAACTTTTTGTCAACTGAAAATTTTCAAAATTATAGATGAATTTTTAAAAATAAAAGAAACGATTCCTTTTTCAATAAAAACTGTCAAAATTAATGGAAGTAATGTTCCAATTCCAATAATACATGACATTCTCCTGGTACGATGCCATCCTTTTTCACAAAACAACGCCAGATGTCTTAAAAAAAAATGAAAACAATACAACACTTTCGATCTTCCACCAATTTGTGGCTGCAGTCATTTCACTGGATTTCCCAACCGTTAACAATGTTACATATCTGATAAAATATCTTCACTTCTTAAGAACGAGAGGGGAAAAAAAAGAATTAAAAAAAAAATCTTTTTGTTGAGACGGGGGCCAAGACAAGGCGTATGGCATTCCATATCCGCTTGGATGACCACTGGCAATTGGTAATGAATCTGTGGTTGCCGAGCGTGGCGAATTACAAAAGAAGTGTATCCCTCGTCCCCTTATTTCTCTGGAATTGCATCTGACGACGTTAAAACTCAAGAAGTAATTACCCTTCAGTATTTAGGGATCGAAGCAAACTGAAGTGTGAAATGGCAAAGGAAAATCTGGGGACATTTTCCCACAGTTATCATTATTTTCCTATTCAGTGGGTCAGTAATGGGTTTTAGCGGGGGAAAGGAAGGGTGTTGCATCATTAAATCAGGAAATGTTGCGTTTTTATGTAGTAGTTGGGAGGATCCCTCACGACACAGGGTAAACATGTGTGCGAAATTATAACAATGATTTAGGACTTGTCATATCAAATACACGAGAGGAAAATAAAATGACAAGCTATATTGTGCAGGGACTTAACAGCATATTAGAGATGCAGCCGATATGTGCCACTAGTGTAAATGTGTGTTTAGGGTTCAGAAATATAAGTTCTATTGAGTGGATGTCAATTTCAAACGCCTTCATATATAGTTTGAGCAGTATTTGTGTTTGTGGTTTTTTTAAGGACATAAGATATTTTCAATTTACTTACTTTTTGCATCAAAAAGTATCAACTAAAACATGCAAATAAATATTGATGGCACAAGTTATTTTGCGAAATACTTCTAATTAGTAATTAAAATTTACAAAATACGAGTTTGAAGATTGACATTTTTATTTTAATAGTTTTAGAAACATTTGTAATAGATTTTTTTTTTGCCAGTTATCAGTTATTTGAAATAAATATAAATTTTAAATGAATATTTTCAGAAAGTTGATAGGTTATGAATAACAGGCAACATTTGAATTAAGGGAGGAGGGAGAATTCTTCTGTATTAGTATCCATAATAAAAAACATACGAGAGAAGAAAGAGTCCATATAGAACTCTAAAGTGTCATCTTGTATACATTTTTCATTCTGTAAAACATGTTGAAACAGTTACCCAGAGTTTCGTATTTATTAAAAGTAAAATTGTAAGAGGGAAGCACAACAGAAGAATTACAGATTTTAATTAAAATGTTATAGGGCGCAATTTAAGCGAATACTTTCATGAAATATACTGGTTTAGAATATTAAGAGAAAAAGTTACAGTAAACATTTTTTCAGTGCTCTTTTGCAAATTGACTTTAACAAAATAAAAAGAACTATGCAATGAAACTAAATTAGATTAAATGCAATTTTTTTGAATGAATGAAAACATAATAAAAGGTTTGATAAAACAAATACTTGTTTCATTTCATAAAATTTAAATTGTTTTCCCCCTTTTGAATGGTTTTTTAAAAACAACGTTCTAAATAAAGTTATTTATAGTAGCTGCAGCTACAAGGGAAAAAAAACCATTTCGTTTTGAATATTACACATCAAACAAAAAAATTAACATGAAATTAGGAATAATAGTACACATCAAAAGACAAACTCACCCACACATGAAACCAGACAAACAAATCAGCATCGAGAAAGAACCGAGTGTAATTTTATCCCAAAACACTAAGCACCCACGAGATCCGAAACACCTCTCGTACACACGGGGTAAGAACTAAAAATAATACAAAAGGTACCAGGGTAGCGCCTTAGCCTTTCCCATCAATAAGATTTCAAAACAGCTTGAGAACAGATGTTCCGTGAATTCACCACAAGCCGGCTTTTGAAAACAGAGCTTGAAGAAAAACTGTCATTTTCAGTGAACCCGTCGGCCAATCAGAGGGTGCGGCACGTGCATTGGGCTGACCAATGAGAGAAGCGTTCCGATGGGAGCCAGGTGCAGAACGCGTGCCGTATATTTATGCTGGATTCTCTGAGGATCAAGTTGCGCAATTGTTCTGCAATTAACACAGGCTTTTCCGAGAAGTTTTTAAGAAGACTTTTGGAAACGTAAGCTGGAGGAGGGTTTGAAAAAGAAAGAAAAAGACAAGATGAGAAAACGAACGATTTAATAATTGGTTTCTGAAAGAATGGCACATTGTCTGTTACCAGATATATTTTAATGCATTTTCTAAGAAATAAATGGGTACACAATCCTGCTGCGACACAAATGTAAAAAACTTGAGGACTAAAATGGATAAAATTAAGAAAATTTTAAAACTAGCCTTTTTTTTTAAGAAAAGTTATAAAAGAGGATTAGAAAAGAAATGCGAAACTCTTATTTTCAACTCTGAATTTCAGTATTAAAAAAGATTTACAAGACGCAATTATGCTATTTTTAGTACATTACTGAAATTAAAAAAAAAAAATCATAGGTAAGCCTTTATTTAAAAAAAAATAACAGCTTCCTATGTAAGTTTTGTTTATGTATCTAGAAACTGACTAAGAGTAGAATATGAATTCTTTCGTTGAATTTAAGTCAGTATATAGATCAGTGGACTGGCAAAAGAAAATTTAATGGTAGAGTTCATGTAATTATACTTTTCTGAAAAACAAAAATAGCAGTTAATATCTCAGAATTAAAAATCGTTTATTAAGTCTGAAGTTACACGAAGGGCTACTGGTGATGAGTTTCGTAATTTTTAACCGTAGTCAATTGACGAGAACGACAGCTGGCATCCTGCTCCTCCAAACTTCCCCACTCCACCAGCGTGAGGACTTAGATTTAAAGCGTGCATCAGCCTATCTATGTGACAGCAAAAGGATTCAACCCAAACTCGATGGAAACAATGCTAACATCAAATCCACGATCAAAATGCAAACTAGAAAACAAACCTAAAGCTTTGTTAGACAGACGCTAAATAATGCAAAAAATTTGATTTGAGATAAAATGACTGCAAAAAAAAAGGTTCAACCTTTCGAAAGAATTTTTAAAAAAAAAGCTCTGAACCAGTGGCACACACAAGGGGGGTGTCCTGGGGGTCCGGACACCCCCAAAACCCTTGAGTTTTTTTCGATTGATGATAATCCTATATATAACGTACTTGTAATTAACAATTTATGAATTAATGCTTTATTAATTCAATAATTTATTTTTTACTGTTTTTTGTTAACAAAATCAGACGAATCAATTGGTGTTGTCTTGAGGTATGATAAGAGTTGGGGGACTTTCGACCATGGACTCCCCCCCCACCACCTTGAAAAAGTTTTGTGTGCGCTACTGCTCAGAACAGTTATGAAACAACACAAGTTTAAGTTAATTTTTGGTTAGAAATTATCGAATAAAATAGTTATTTAAATTAATTTTTTAAATTAAAAAATGAAATAAAATTCAATATATTAGATTTGCTATACAAAACGAATATGCTGTATATCTTTCCCATATTTTTTTTATTAAGTGTGAAAATTTACTGTAGTTCAAGTTCGGAAAGAACATTTAATCTCATTAAGAGATGTTTAAAAAATATATAGAAAATAAATTTTGGGAACAAAACGAAATTATAATACAAGCAAAACAATCTTACACTTACTGATATTCTAAGCGAAATGAATGAATAAGAATACTCTTCAAAAACACTGGCCTTCCAACACTTCCTGGAAATATAATCCCTTGATCAACTAAGCAATCAGAAAAAGTCTCGAATTCAACGTTCCTTCCGAATGTGGAAAATTATGATTTTACACACCGAATCCAAGAGTTTAAATTTTTATATTATGATAATTATTACTTTTGTATTACGAAATTAATGTACGAAAGGGACACGTCAATTCACTGAGCGTGGCTTATCAATGGTAAAAATAATTCTGAAACATGTCACTTAAAAAGAGAATTTATTACAAGTAGATTAGTGATAGCGAGAAAGAGTTATTAATAGATAGTGATTAAAGGTAAATCCAATCAGTAGAGATAAATTCAAATTTTACACACAAGATGATTAAAAGGAAACAATGAGAATAAATTTATTCCATTAGATAAATGAAGTTTGAGGTCAATTTTCTTCAGTCATTTAAATATTTGATTTATTATTAAATTTAAGTGAATAAGTATGTTATTAAATAAAGGTAAATTAAAAATGCAAAGAGCACCACTAATGTAAACTGAATAAGAAAAAACTATACACAAAATTTCCCTGGTCGGGTCATTTGATTTGACTTTAATTTACGTACCGCTCTGGAGGAAGAGAATTATTGGAGACCATGATCATTTTGAACCAGTAGCGCACACAAGAGGGGTGTCCTAGGGGTCCTGACCCCCCCAGCCCTTGAATTTGTCTCGATTGATGATAATATATATAACGTAAAATTTAATTAAGTACGTGTAATTAACAATTAATTTCTTCATTAAGGCTAATTATTAATTTAATTTTTACTGTCTTTTGTTAACAAAGTCAACAAAATCAGAAGAATCAATTGGTGTCTTGCGGTATGATACGAGTTGGGGGGGGACTTTCAACTATGCCCCCCCTGAAAAATTTGTGTGCATTGCTGTTTTGAACATGGTCAAGTGACGAGGACGACATTTGAGCTGGCACCCCCTCTCCTAATTTCAACACCACACCAACGGGAGGACATTTAAGCCTCGACATATTAAACGCGCATCGGCCCCCTCTACACGAAGGGTCTTCAGTGGTTACTAGGCTTGAACTCAAGACATGCCTCTAAACCACGAGTCCGTTACCTTGACCACTAGGCTACCACGGCCACCTGGCACCGCAACTTATCCAACAGTTAACTAATTTTCTATAGGCACTGAAGAATTTCTGAAAGTGATAAAAACTGAGGGGAAAAAATTCACTAAATAATTAAAACTGTGCTGATTCATATGTTTTTGTCCTGCCATCTGATCACAAAGAAACATGAAAGAATATTTAAAAATGACTCAGCTAAAACAATTTTACAAAAAAGTAGCGATGTATTGAAAAAAATAGACATGCTGGATAATTCTTTCTTAAAATACTACTTGTTTAACATAAAGCACAGTATCTATAAAGATATACTTTGAACACTCTTTTGTAAGGCTGTTCCATAATTTCAGCAATTTAATAGTTGACTTTTGTCTTACAATTATTTTTTAACTAACTAACTCCCTTTTAAGACAATCTACTCATGGCAAAGATAAATTAAATAGAATTGGCAATGGTTTGGGGTTAATGTTCTTAACTCAAATTTCGTTCGATTATGCTAATCTCAACAGCAATTAGTATAGTATAATGAATTATTAAGTACCGGAGTAAGGAATTAAAATTTGCATCCTATTTCAATCACACAAAAACAAAAACTAGACTTTCACGCTCAAGTCCAATTTTTTACTTTTTCTCCTACTATTAATACATATTTATATTTAAAGTTCTTATCAGTTCCATTTACGCAAAATCAATATGCTTATCATAAAATCAGAGTTTCCTAGAACCGTTGGCAACAGTACACATATATTACTCACCTCAATATTTACGAGCTCCTGTAACGTGAAACAAAGGGGAAAACCCACTTCCTATAAAAAGGGGAAGATGAGTCACAACCCCAAACAATCCACTGCGTTGGAGGGTCGAAACTGAAAGGCCGGCTGTGGGAATGAATGACCGTTTACAACTGGTCACTCAAATAATTACCTTGGGAAGGCTGAAATTCGATCTCGGTTTTTTGAAATCTTATCTTGGAAAAAAGGATAGCAGATCTCGTTAAATTCGTAGAAACCAGCAAATGACAGCAGGAAATCTACTTGGGTGGTATATTTAATGAGCATTCGACTTGCATTACAAAAATAATTAAAAAGGACTGTGTAGGCGATAAAGAGCGAATTAGCGCTTCGAAAAATGCTGCTGCTGCTTCTGACATTGTTAGCGTTATGTAGATTTCAGGTAAACAAGAAAAATATGAAGCCCAGTGGCGTAACAGAGAATATTAGCCCCCTTCCCCTGCAAAGTCAGGTTTTGTGCCCCCAGCCCAAATACGTACTTGAAGTCAGTCAAGCTTTGGGCCCCCAGCAATGCGGGGGGTTATGAAGGTGTACGTTACGCCACTGGCTCAGCAGTAACGTATCGTGCTTCCACGCCACAGGTGCGGGGTCCAAACCCCGGGCTGAGCAGGGTCAACCCAGCCTTTCATCCCTTCAGTGGGTTGATAAAATGAGTACCAAGCACAAAGAATGAACTTAACATTGAGAACAAAGCAATGGGGATTTCGCGTAAGACTGACCACCTGATAGGAACATCTGCTCATGCGCTTCACTCGCATGAAAACTGAGATGGGCACAGTAGGCCTTGGACCTCATGGGCTGTAGCGCAAGTGAGTTTAGTTTATTATAAAAATAGATGTTTTATATAAATGAAAGTATTTCCGATTCTTTTAAATCATTATGATTTTTAAACTCAAAAGCAGTTGTATTTGTATTTATGCAAGTTATTATCATAGCTACGTTTTTAATGTAATCAAATTTTTTAACTTCAATAGACTTTTTAAACGTAATACAAGCATTCCCATCACTTTTGTCAGCAAATTATAAATTTTAAAAATGTTATTAACAATCATAAATCTCAGCAATCGGTTGAATGTTTATAGGCGTCACAATATGAAGCAATAAGAAGGATGTTGGTGACGAACCGCGTAATTCTGAGCCATGGTTCAGTGACGAGGATAAACACCTCATGATTCCTCACAACCAAACAGCTTCCAAATGAGGATTTCATGCATTAACTGATTTAAAGCGCATCTTTGATGGTCTTAAGTGGCAAGGGATTTGAACCCATTACTCGGTTGCAACCATGAGCTCGTGACCATAAAATTCAAATATTGCAAACTTCACATCAAGCCAACGGGAAAACTGATCCTCGACAGATTTAAATAGCATCAGTCCCCCTACAAGGCGGGTTTTCAGTGGCACCAGGACTTGAACCCGTGACTCGACAACGTTGGCTGCGAGCTAATGACCCTGACCACTAGGTTACGGCGGCCACCTGTAAGATATCGGAGTCCTATATTTCAGTCAGTTGTTCTGATTACAAAATAACCCATTTTTAATAACTAAAATTCATTTCATTTTAAAAACATCCATCAGCGATGCTTTAGAAACTCATTTTTTATAATTTTGGATTATTTAATTTTAAAGACTGTGTACAATACTAGACTGGTTTCAAGCAAATGAAATGTGTCTATATTAAATAACCAATAGCAAAATTTTAATGCATTTTGCGCTATTAGTTACATCAGGCATTTTTTAATAACTGATGCAAAATGCAATGCATTTCGTGCTATTAATTTCATTTTAAAAACATCCATCAACGATGTTTATGCAAAATCGCTATGCATTTCGTGCTATTAATTTCAATTTTAAAACTAGACATCTATTCAAGCAAAGAAAAAATGTGCCTTATTAAATAACATAGCATTTTAATGCATTTTGGATTATTTAATTTTAAAGACTGTGTACAATACTAGACTGTTTCAAGCAAAGCAAATGTGTCTATTTTTAATTACAGAATGCATTTTCTAATAGCTAATGCAAAACGCATGCATTTCGTGCTATTTAGTTACAGAATGCATTTTCTAATAACTAATGCAAAACGCAATGCATCTCGTGCTATTTTTTTGCTACAGAATGCATTTTCTAATAACTAATGCGAAATCCAATGCATTTCACATCCAAAAGCAGTAAAGTAATAGTTAAAAATATTGCACAACTTTGGTTTTCAAGCCTCCACCGCTGTGTAACCCTCCCCCTCGCAGAAATCCGGGTAACGATTATGTACCCGGGATGGGGTGGAAAGAAAAAAAATCCCGCACATAGCACACCACCTGCCCGCACGCGCCAGGCAGCACGCCAGGTGTCGGTCGTCTGCTCCGAAATGGAATTTCATTTTTTATACCCTCTCCGTTTTCTTACAAAACATGACATCCACAAGTTTGTTACCCCAGGCGCATGTATTAAAGACGGTCTTCAAAAGCCGCGCAGATGTTCTGTGCAGAAGTTCTACTACTAAAACGTGAACGTGCCAAGATTGTAAGCATAACATTAAATATACGCACGGGTTGGATAAAAGCAGTAAAATCTGGTTTTGAAGAATAAAAACATAGAAATGCCAGTTTCAGAAGTGTTTTGTTTGAAAGAAATCATTTACATTAAAAAAAAGTTGCGAGCATTTATGACTGTTTGAAATACACAATCTTTGTTCTCAAACATTATAATTCATTTAATTTTGGAAATTTGTAGTTCGAAATGACCAAAATGCGTCGCCAACATTTATTGTAGAACAATTTTTTTTGACGATTTTAATGCCAGATTTGCAAAGCACGATTTCACTAATAAGTGGTATAGAACTTTGATCACTGTCTTCATTAAACACGCATTCAAGTTTTGTTCCACTTTTTCTCTCAACACTATAATTTTAATTAAATTATATCCCCTTTATAATTAAAAAAAAAACAGAAATCTGATATATGAACCTTCAAATTTCCTGGTTAAAGAGTTACCGACACATCGTACTCAATGAATTAATGTCAGTAAGTTTCGGTTAGTAGGATATATACTAGATAAAAATAAAACAGATGACTAAAATACATGCATGGGAAGCATGGAAACTGGTCAGTTGTAAACACAAAGGGATTTTCAGTTCATGAACAAGGAAAATTAAGCGGACCGAACACGCAAAACAGAAAAGAAATCGGATGTAGAATGTCTGGCATGAATCATAGATGCATTAGAAAGCGACCTCAATCAACACCATTAGGAAATAAAATACTACAATTAAATAATAAAGATAATAGAAAAGCATAAATATGTTTTCATTTAAAAATATATAAATAATGCATTTAAAAATATGCTTAGTTACGATTGATTTTATTGCATTTCACAAGATACAAGGCATAAAAGCAAGTTTTTTTAAAAAAAATTATTCCATAACGTATAATTGATTTTAGACGACAAAAACATGAAGATTCTGATATATTTTCAAGTCTATCCTTTAAATTCTATTGAAAACTGTTCTGTTATGCAGTAATTAATATACAAATATCTGAAGCTAGTATGAGGCTGAAGTTATCTTTTGTTATTAAAAAAAACTCAAAAATTAATAATAATTGGCAAGTAGAGGATTTAAGAAAGAGGTCCAATTTATTATCGAGGGGTAACAGGCAAAAGCACGAGCCACATGATAAACAAGTCGGGAATTCCAATCTAAAGGTGTTAAATTCAAGACTGTCACATGATAAATGCAATCACGTGTTCGCCATTGAATTCAAAACCGACATTAGATTTGTAAAATTCGGATAAAGCTTCAATTTTGATTATTTGATAAAGACATCGAGAAATTCAAATTTAAAAAGTTTTTCAAAATCGAAAAATTTTTTATATTATACGTATATTTTTTAATCAAGTGCAATTCGTTAACCCACTATATGCGTTATTGTTGTTGATAAATAGAAACTTTCTTTTAAAAAGTTTACAATAGAAATGTTGGCAACAGCGAAGTATGCGAACTGATTGGTTGTAAGCATGTGAATGTAGTTATGTGATTATGACCGTCACATGAATTTAGCTAATTCCATCAAACAATCTGCAGCATTAACGAAGGCTATTGTACGTTAAATTCAAGTTAACACTAAAATTGATACAAAGATGATTTGAAAGTTTAAAAATAAGGTGCTACAACCGACACCGTGCTGTTTTCACAGTGGTCAAATTAGACGTTAAAGTAGACCAGACTTTGCTCAGTGTTTAAATCACGTGATTCTTACTGGAAATAAAAATAATTGTCATGTCAATTGCAAAAATTGAAAACATCCGATAAAAGGAAGAAACACAGAAATCTTCAAATTTTCTATTCTAAAATTGAAATATCACAGTATTCAAATGAAACAGAAGAGGAAGATGTATATAATAAATACACCAGAAAATTGTATCACAGCGATACTTAGAAAGTGCATTCATTCTTTTTGACATTCCGGCATGGGTCATCGCTCATGCGATGTACTATACCCGCAGAAAAGCACTCATTCAGACGACTGTGGTGTACCACTCTGATGTAAGTTGAAGTCATTCATTGTTGCAGATGGGTTTTAGCACGATTTTTCAACCATTAAGGCAAACAAAAGAAATTGATTTCCGCGAAGATGGGTGATAATTGTCTGTAGTTTAGTCATAGAATGTTTCAAAATGAAGTAATGCTTGATATTTGTATTCTTATTTTGAATATCTACAGGAGGAAAAGCCAAAATGTGAATTAAGGCAAGATGCTTCGAGATGCTGCTCGTATTTAGACACACGTGTTAAAACAAAGTTGATATTATTTACTTTGAATCTGATGTGTTACACAGCGACAGTTCAATATCTATGCAAATAAACTTTAAAAAAACGCTAATTTTTCGTAAATAACATTTAAATTATTATAAATTAAAATGGAAGATGTCTTTGTAATGCAAAGTTAAAAAAAAACTTAGGCATTTATAGGATCCTAGAAGACATGTTCAAAAAAGATAATTTTAAAACAAATAAATATTTGGGGCAAATGATAAATGTTCTTCTAATGAAATTTGAAAGCCATTTTTAAAGAGATTAGTTGAAGTGACATCACACGAAACTTTTAACGTGTAAGCTGTATGAGGATCATTAGGTTGACAGATCTTTTAATTCTACGTAAAGGTTAAAGAAAAATAAAACAAGACAATTTATCAATCTTCTAGTCATCCTTCACTACAGCAGAATAAAAATTTTGAGGCTCTGGTATATTTCAAGCACATTATTCCTCATTAATTATCACGCATTAGTGGTCTTGCGTGAAACCAGATTTGATTGCACAATTTCACTGGAATATGCACCAGGCAGTGGCGTACGCAGACCTCTCATAGGAGGGGAGGGGGAATACATTCCAAGAAATACGCAGAAATACATTCTAAGAAGATGAAAGCGCAGAGGGGTAATCTCTATGGAAAAAATTACATATCCGTAAGTTTATGGGGGTATGAACTCCATACCCCCCCCCTTGTGAACACCACTGGCACCAGATATAGTGTTAGCAACCATGCCAACTCTACGGCAAAATATTAAAGCCCAGTTTCTTGTAGGTGAGCAATAAGGCTACATTAAAGTACATATAGTTAAATAGAAATATCAAATACAATGAACAACATATCTCATTAAAAATTAAAAAACAACGAGTAAATTAGCAGAAACATTTAACTGAATAGTAAGTTAAAAGGAAGCGAACAAGGGCTAGGTCTATTTTTACAGATTTTTGCTACCGCGGCGTCATTTTTAGAAGCAAGTCAGAAGCATTACCATGGACAATGGAAACTAGTTGTAAAAAATGCCCATTACCCACAAAGAAAAACTTACTATTTACATGAAGTAATTTGAGATTTGTAGTATAAGATTTGAGTTAACATATTGATAATCAATTTGAACTTATTACTAAGATGGGCAAGATATAACTGTTGGTTTTTCCAGTGTAAAGGGTAATCGAATCCTTTTACAGTGAAGATACGGAATAACTGCAACGAAATACTCATTTCAAATAAATCTGAAACAATCCATATTTCTTAGTTTCGATTCCATCGCAAATTTCAAAACACGCACCGGGATCGAACCCGGAAATCCAAACCTGCCAGCACGAGTCGATTTATAAACAAACCCTACTCTCCTTCATAAGATCTGCCTGCACTCCGAGCAGTAAAAACCCAGCAACGACCTTCAGAAGTAACAGCTGCTCCCCGCTTTGCTGCCTAAAGCAAACCTGAAATCTCTGGAAGCTCGAGATGCGAAAAAATCAGGTCGTTAAGTTATTGAACGAGGTGCGGAGGAAAACTTCTGGTTTCATGGTTCCTTTGATTAGGGGGCGACAGGTTAGGAGAGAGGGAACGTAGCATAAAAGAGCAGATGTTTCAAGAGATGGTGAAGACGATGAATAGCTGGAAGAAAAGACATGCTTGCATAAAGCATTTTGCCACGCGACCTCACGAAAAAGAAATTAATACCTGCAGAGCTGCCCTCTGGGTAGCTATTAAGCAGCAACAATGTTTAGGATAGATACTCGTATGTAATGTTCGACGAAAGTAATGACAGACGTCTATAAATGTAAAATAGTATATAATTTATATGTAAGTGGTAAGTAGTAAAATGTGTTATCAACGTAATTAAAAAAATTCCTAAAAGAAAAAAAATAATAGTATAGAGTAATTTTATCAAAGCAATAAATCCGAAGTAATTTCGCTTTGAAATATACGATAGAAATTTCTTTAAAAAGATCATGGAATCACAGCTGGATATGCATGAATATTGACTGATTAATGCGCAATTATGCTTATTGCAAATTTCTTTCTATTGAAAATGCTGGAGTTGTGAAACTTTAAATTAGCAAACTCATAAATGAACAAAAAAGTGACATAATATATAAAAATCGCCATATGCTCTGATTTATTACGCGTATGTGGTATAAATATATAGGAAAAGTCATTAACAATTCGTCATTTTTAACTTATTTAGAAAAGAATCATTAACTTAATTAGAGTAGCTAAAACTGCACAACTAGGTAACTGCCCTCGTAATTATAAGCCATAATTAAGAAATAAGGTGATCTGAGCTGATTTACCAGTGTCCTAACTTCAACAACAAGCATTACGGGAGGACCTCGACATTTTACCCCCCAGCCGAGTACCGTAATTCTATATAAAAATCTTGAACGTAGTCAGGACTCGAGCCCATAATCCACCCCTTTTGGCACCTCATTATATAACTTAAAAATTTTTTAAGCACTAAGCATTTTTAAGTAGATGTTTTTAAGTGGGATGGATATATCCATAGACTACTTTCATGGGAAGGGATATATTAATAAAAAAAACGTAGATTAAAGTACAGAGATGTAATCTTTTTGCTAAAAATTAAATATCTGTTGGTATATGGGATGGGTTTGAACTCAAACTCCACTCTTGTGTACGCCATTGTGGATAACTAAGAAATTTTATAAACGCGCGAAATGGCTAAACATTCGAAAAATGATTCAAAAATATCGCAGCAAATGTACAAGTAGGTATTCTGATTTTAGAGTTTTACAAATTTTCAAAAACCACAGGATTGATATAAAGCAAAACATTTTATAGAAATCCTTATTTTCTGATAAATGTAACAATTGACACTAGACGAATATTCATTGCATCCTGATCATCCAGATCAAAACATCAAAATAAAGAGTCCAAAAAGTATTTTGAAAATAGAAAAAATGGTCCAAGGACAGACAATGACGGGGAAAAAAATTCATCAAATATAGACGAATTTAATTTATGTAATCCAGGAGAGAGAAACACATACATTTCGGTAATATTTACAGTAAATTGCCATCGAAATTCTGGCCTCTGTTGAAACGCAATGTACTTTCTTCCCTGAAAAAAACAGTGGTTCAAAGGAATTGTGAGACAAAGCAAAAGGTACTGAACTTTCAATTCATCGTAATACCCTGATGTGTATCAGTTTTTGGCTCATATTCAAAACCCCATCTCTTATTCCATCAACAAGTCAGTGGAATCCTCACATTACGGTCTAGAGGAAATACAGGAAAAATGGAACACGATTTTGTTCTCCGTGGAAAACAGTTTATTCTTAGACAAAGGGGCAGGTGGAAAAGATGGAACGCTCTGGTTGTTAACATTCGCGAGGTAATAACATTCTGAAGTAGAAGTTTTCAAAACACCTGCTGAGTGTTCTAATCTTCAACAGGTGTAATATATAGAAGAAACGTTTCTAACTCGATGCATCATTTATTGCAAGCAGAACTTATTACACAAGATAAGTTAATAGAATTCAGAACATCCAGTAGTAAATGCGACATCATAATCACATAATTCGAATGCAAAATGGTTAAATTTCAAAAGGCTTTACAAATATTTCGCAAAAAAACATAAATTTGAGCAATAGTACTAAATATCGCTTGTAAAAAGTATATCACTAAGAATTTTCTTTCTTTAAGCCTAATATTTCGTTTTTAAATATGTTTAGCTAAATACACACTTGTAAGAATGCCAAATTAAAAATTTCCAAATGTTAAAAAAAACTTCCTGTACAAGATTTTCTTAAATAGCCTAATTAGAAACGCTATGTGACAAATGTCAGGAAACATGGTTATGTAATTTTTCTTTGAACTGCAAAAATTCTTTTTAGCACATACAGCAAGAGATGGCATTCGAGCTCAACTGGCTATACAATTTTCGATCTCCAACAAAACATACTTTTTAACAAAATCTCTTGGTTTCAAACCTCGCATCACGTAGATAATTTATTTCCATAAATTTATTAAAAAGAGATGATAATTATTACACTTTCATCGAATGACATTATCAAAATCGAAGAGAAAATACCAACTTTAGAGAATAGAAAATTCCAGAAGTAAATTATCACTCTACAGCGAGGGAGGAAAAATAGTCCACTATAATGTAAACAACGTTTATCACTTTTTAAGAAGGAAAATTATCAATGAAAATTCTTATATTTCCCACATCACCTGAAAACCTTAAGAATGCACATCTCACATCAATAAGCCACTGACCCTATAGAAGGACAAAATTGGAAGGACGTTGATATACGATGAGAAAGCATCCGTAAACAAAGTTGCGCTTCGAAGATGACGCCGATTTTGGATATTTATTTCTTCCGTCAAGGATGAGTTGAGTTGAACCTTCCCAATTCACCGACGGGACGGTATGGTTATCGTGAGATATCCAAGGCACTAAAACTCAAAAAAAAGAGATAAGAGCAAAAATACAAAGCTTTTCGCGGCCATTCTTTACACAAGAGGTGCGCCCACAACTAAAGATAAGATGTATCGCTGCAGGGCAAGAATTGAATTATTGATTTTGATATTTATATCTTTTTGAAATTCGAGTATTGAATATAAATAGCTTGATATGACAAGATCATAGTAATCGGAAGGATTTGAAAGTATTCAAACAAATTTAGTTTTTGATTTTCTTTTCTTAAAATCATGCATGCTGAGTGAATATTAAAGCGTTAAAAAAGAAGGATGTAAATTTCATCTTGAGCATGAGACATACAATAGAGTAATTGTACTTGAAATGCAATTTTGTGTTTCCACGTGATGCAATTCCATTTTAAACGCATCTTCTAGCAAACAATGATTTAACCCTTTTTCAAAACAAGTTAAAACCATTCTCGAACTGAATAGTTGCCGAGATATGATCTGTCTCATTTCGTCCAGCTGTCAAAAACCAACTATCATGTGAAAGCTTAAACAATGAGTGAACACGAAAGGATGCTTCTGGAATATTACTGAAAATGCTTCCATGAAGAAATATTATTCTAACAATCATTTCATTAAATTACAGTGCCCGATGTCATTACGTTACAAAGCAGAAATGAAATTCGGCAGAAAAACAAACTTATTTCCTCAAATGAACTGTTTTGCACCAGAGTTTTTCCACGAAAAAATTAAGGCCATATTATTCATTAGATTTAATAAGGTTAAGCCTAATAACTTGTTTAAATGAATATTCTTTTAAGTAATGCAAAACTAAAAGTTTAAAAGGGCCTCAAGTATCTAAAAATTTAGGGACTCAAAAAATCAGAATAGCCTTCGTGTATATCGATGACTCTGTTTTCATTTAAGAGGTACCAATAACAATTCCATCAACAATTAAGTCATTTAATATCTGGGTACAAGAATATGTAAAACATTCATAAAAATAAAATACCTTTAAAATAAGTGAATTCACACAATCCTAATCTGAAATTCTGAAGTTCCTCGAAAACATCAAGCGTAACAACTGATATAGACATCGCAAAGGAGCAAGTATAAAACAGGACGCATTCCACCTGGGTTTAAACATTTTTTACCCATGAAGAACCACATCAAGGTGTGGTCATATCAAAATAAATTGTTTTAACTCGTCTTTGCCCTTCACATTTTTTCAAGCTTTGAAGATACTGAAACGAAGAATCCCTTTAAAAACCATTCAATCAAAACAACCGCAAAAGCTCCCTGACCTTAGACACAGCCTTGGAGGCCTTTGGCCATTAAAGCAGAAACACCACGGAATGCTAGGTCTTCGTAACCCGTTCCCACATTAAATTTTCAGGAAAAGACAGTGGGGTATCTAGACTTAAACAAGGACTTAGGAGCCAGGGGCGGAGAAATTCCTCATATTTTTAAGCACTTCGGAATGAAATGCTTGATCTATTGTTATGGTACTTGTGGTTAACTTTTAGAACTGATGTGGACTTTCCACCGGCCATTCACGAAACGGATATTATGTGGATTCATTGTCTTCACTGATGCATTCGATTTTTCAAATGTTACTTGAAATGGACACTGGATCACACCGTTCATCTTTTATTTTTTGACCTTTACTATCTTCCCTTTGACGGCTTAACCTTGATGGATGGAATTTGGCGACCGCGTGGGATTTCCTCGGTTAAGACATTGGAGAAAAGATACTCAACGCAGAAAACATAGTAATAAAAAGAAAAGAGATTGGAACAGAGATGTATCAAGGTGTTCTCGATCGTTCTCATTAAAACTGAATGAGCGGAAAAGTGCAAGAAAATTAAAGTTAGAAAGAAAGATTCTGCTGTAAAATAAATAAAGCTAATGATGGTCAAAATTTTCAGAGTGTGTTTTAAAACAAATGCAACATGAACTTAAGATAATTGTGCCTGAATAATAACGAATTTCTCATACTATTTAATGAAGGATAACAAAAATTTCCAAAACACTGACATATTACATATCTGAATGACTAATAAATTGGTCCAATTAAAATTAAATAGCCCTTTAGATTATTGTGTCCAATTAAAATTAAATAGCACTTTAGATTATTGTGTATCATTTTAATTGGATGATCTTTCTAAACAACGGTATTCTTCCGGGTTCTACGCCAATTGACAGTTTTGCTGTCAGCTCTGAGAAAGCTAAATGTTTTTGACATTGGCGTTAACGTTCTTTGGCATAGTCTTTGGAATTAAAATGTCAGTCTTTACTTCCTTAGTATTGTGAAGACTTATTTAATAGATTATTAATTAAATATTTATACAAAAAATATTTTACACAACAAAACTGATTTAATTTGATTTATAATACTAAAAATACACCAGAGCTACATAATGACTATTAGGATGGATCTTCTCAGCCACGAGGTCGGCACTGAGTCGGCGTGGAAATAAGTAAAACAAATCATGCGAAGATTTCGATTAAGATTGGTTAATTTTATTAGGTTAAGTTGCGCGAAACACTCATTAGTTTATGAAAAATCACGCAGTCACCCGGATTTTAAGTGCAAGCAAAAAAGAAACAGGTTATTTTAAAGTATACACCACTCTAAATTTCCACACCCTACTAACGTGAGGACATTCAGTCTCGATAGATTTAATGTGCATAAATCAGTCCCTCGCGATGGGTTTTCGGTTTCCCCAGCACTGGAACTTAAAACTCGATAGAAACATTAGCTGCCACGAGTTCACGATCTTGGCCCCTCGAATAACGTGGCTATCATCTACTGCGGAATCAAGTCTTATAATTCGAGTGTTCCCCAGAGTAAAAATCCCCAGTAATGAGAAACGGCTCAAGATACAGAAAACCATATTAGATAAATAAACAAACAGATGTATACAAAAAAGCAATGAATTTATGACCACTCATAAGTATTTATGTTTAAAATAATGATAATTTTTAAATTGTGAAAGTTAAGATTTCACCCAGGGAATTTCCTACTACTATCGATCGCATGTACTACATTGTTACGCAGCATTTGAAAATCACAACCACACTTATTGAAAACTGAAATACTCTTTGCAAAAACACCGTTGTGCACTGAACCGTCTCTAATCTTCAAATTAGACGCAAGAGGATTTGTATAGTGCAATAAGAGAGGACCATAATTACTAAAATTCTTCAACAATGCGAGAAAGCATAGAAATGCAAGAGTATTGTAATTCGAGTATTGTTTGCTGGCAGTTTTGACACAGTTCTCATAACCTTGATTTTTGCTTGAAAAAGATAAAATATTTTTGTGGTGCTGAATATAGGAAGCATGATTTATTTTTAAGCAGTGTGAATAATTTGTTGTACAGAAAATTTAACAAAGATCATGGCAAATTTTCATATAACTTATTATTCACTCAAGGCATACGAGTGCTTTGAACTAAAAAGTTCATTCAAAATGTTATCAACATGATGAATTCGAATTTCAAATATTAAGTTTACATAACCATTTCACTCAAAGATTAACATCAAAAACAGGAGAAATTACTTAGATTTACTATTGCTTTTTCATTCGAGTAACAGGGATGATTTTATTTTCAAGCGTTAAAATAAGGACGGTTAGAGAAACTAAATGAACTTAATTACTACAAAAAATATCACGCTAAAAAATAATACATTTCTGAAAAGGAGAAATTTCGTCCTTTCTCACAATACTAATTTATAATTCATGATTTATCAATTTTTAAACTTTTTATCACATAACCAAAATTAAAACGACCCAAAGCACAAAATAATGCATTTGATTGGCTCTTGTGTAGTACTTACATAACAAATTATCTGACGATTTTTCTGAGCTAATTAATCTAATTTTCAACTCACTAACTTTAAGTAATAACTGTAGATAAAGAAAAATAATTAAATAACAATTAAGTAGATTTTAGACAAGGCATCTGATAAATAAAACAAACTACAGCTAAATATTTAAAAGAACGCATAATAAAAATTTACACGCTTCTAAGTTGTACTCTTGCTCAATTTTTTTAAAAAAAAATATCAATCTGAACTCTGTGGCAGAATATAAAGTAGATATAATCTATGGTAAGAAAAACTTGAATAGTGTAGTAGCAGAAATATTTTTTTTTTTTACAAAACCACCATTGTCAAAGTAAATTTTTAACATACAATAAAATAAATACAAAATAAATTTCATTCTTTAAAAAAGTCTCTTGCACTATTATTTTTAGGGGGGGGGAATATCGTCAATATTACGGTTTTAGAAATAAAGCGGAAAACGATGTTTACAGGTTAACATCTATTTAAGAGATACAGAAAGTAGTATAAAAAATCCATATTTACACTGAAAACGACGAATTTGTTGAGAATATTTGGCGGTTCCTTTTTCAACGATTTCCTATACATAGGACAATAGACAGTTCATTGTTCTAATTTTTAGGTTCTATCCAATTAATTGAATAACATCATTACTCAGAGCACACTATTCCACAGGTATCATTTACTGATGGTATCTTTTGAAACTGGGGTAAAAGAACCTTCGAAGGTTGAGAGTGCAGTGAACAAAAGCGCTATCGTTCAACTGTTGAGGGAAAAGTTCAAGGAACATCATTTTTCCGGCGGAATTCCGAATTGAGGATGAGTCCTAATTACAGAAGTCAATGTCAGATGTCGAGAATTGGACGCAAAAAAATAGTTCCTAACACTGTAATGATCAGCCTTGATCCATATATTTGATCACGGAGACGCCGTGCAGAAAGGAAAGGGAAAAAATACGAGCTAGAAATGTCACTGTGGCAAATGATAAACAATGCTGAAGCTACAACATATCTGGCAACAGCTTTATAATGATGCTGATTTATTGCAAAGGGAAAACAGAAATGTTTTTATGTTTGAACCTGCATTAACTGGTATTAGAATGGTTTAAAGAGGGAAAAACACGCAAAATGGATTTTTTAAAAAAAAAGGAATACTCATTAGAAAATTTCAGAAAAATACTTTAAGTGACAATAACAAACAAGTTTTTTTTCCAGTTTTACACAACAATGTAGGTAAAAGGATGCCAAAATCATTAAATCTGTTTACAAAACTCGCAGACTGTATACATGTTTAAAGAAGTGTTTTATAAATTACAATAATACATCTTTTACAAGCAAAATGGCTCTTTCATATTTCACGCGCACATACGTTCTATAGAAAATTCCTTTCTCTCCGAACTACCACTTCACGCCAACAAGAGGGCTTTGAGCCTCGACAATAATAACATGCATCAGACTTCTCTAAGTGGTAGGTCTTCAATGGCACAAGGGCTCGAACTCATGATACACCGCCCATTGGCTCGTTATCATAACCACTAGGTTACCGTGACCATTATAACTTAACTCAGTGGCACAACAGCCCACGGTCTACTGTGCCCGACTCAGTATACGTAACCTTGGGCCCTAAGGTGCATGAGCAGATGTTCCAGTCAGGTGGTCAGTCTGACGTGAAACCCCCAGTGTTAAGTTCCCAAACAAGCTTGGTACTCATTTATCGACCCACAGAAGGGATGAAAGGCTAAGTCAACCTTGCCCAGCTCGGGGTTTGAGCTTCGGACCTGCGGTGTAGAAGCGCAATGCACTAACCACTCAGCTACTGGGCTTCGTGACCATTATAGATACTAAATTTTTTTCGATGAAATGATACATCAGAGTCGGTATCTCTACAAACGAAAAATAGAAATACATTTTATACACCTTGGAGCTTTTTTAAAAAATATGCATTTGGGCATATCCTATAGATCAGTGGTTCCCAACCCCCAGACTGCTGACCAGTACCTATCCGTGGATCAAATAGTACCGGGCCGCACAATGAACATTTAGTTGTTTCCATTTTATTTACTGTGGTGTTTTTTTTCTCGAGTTTATGCCATTCCATGGAAATCATTTCATATTCATTTTTAGTGTAACTGTATTTTATTCTGAAGAAATGTTTAGATACAATAAAATAAGTTATTAAATCAAAACCATCTAGAATATATACAACGAATGTCCCCCTCAACAATCGAAATAACAATTTCAACCCAGAAACAACAATCCCCCTCAGCAGGGTTGCCGCGGTAGCCTAATGGTCAAGGTGGCTAGCGTGTCATGAGTTTGATCCCAGTACCACTAAAGACCCGCCGTGTAGGGGAGCGATGCACGTCAAATCTGTCGAGAGCTCAAACGCCCCCCCCCCGTTGGTGTGGTAGTTAGGTGTCGTCGTCACTTGACCATGGCTCAAAATTACGAGGTCCGTCGCCAAAAGCCCTCGTGTAGCTGAACAGTGTGACATTAATATTCCCTCTCTCACCCCCTCAGCAGACCACGGCAAAATTATCAAACATTGTCCGGACCGCAGCGATAAGAAGGTTGGGAAGCATTGCCTATAGATGTTTGAAAATTTCATGTCAAAATGTATGTATTGCTTTAAATGACCAATAGAAAATAAATTTCTAGACTTTATATTATATATTATATACATATAAACACATTTACGCATATGTATGTAAGGATGATTTCATACATATTCATGAATACCTATAAAACCAAGAAAACTCCTTTTGAAATTAGCTAGGAATGATCAATGAAAGAACACCAAGGTAAGTCTCGATCAATAACACCAAGATATGATAAAATTATCAAAATTAAAAATAACACACTTATTTAATCTTTTAGTCAAAAAAGATATCTTCGAGAAAAAAAAAAGGTAAATATTTCCAAAAACCATGAGTATTATCTTCACAAATTAAATCTTTTTAACGATTAGACTTTCACCCTTTTCGTGAAGAAAATAAACTTTTATCAGGGCGTATTTATCCCCAGGTAAAATTACTTGATCTTTTGCGGGGAAAAAAAACGCAGCAAACAAAAAGATTGATTAGACTACCCATTTTACACAACTTTCTAAATACGTTTTATTGATAGGTATAATGATCCATTTATCAGAAGCAAGAAAACTGACAGAGATAACCTTGGCAAACAAAAAACTAGTGAAAAAAAGTCCGTAGTGATTCAATTATAGACCAGCACGTGAAATTTTAGAAGAGATTTATTCTTTGTCTTTGAGGACTCAAAATATAAAATGACGGTTACAGTTTAAAATGAAAAAAAAAATTAGTACCGCGAAACAAATGAAAGAACTCTTTTTGAAGAGTTCTTATCTTGTGCAGACACAAAGCAGCATCCGGGTTCTTCGGTTCCTCTGAAGCTGCGATTTCCTTCGCTAAAACTGAACAATTGGGGTCTTGGTAGCTTCTTTTTACCCAATAATTAATAAAGAACGAAAAAATAAAAAAAGATATTCAAAGAATGGCTATAAATATAAATTAATTTGAAACGGATAGAGGTCTTCTTTGACATCATCCGAAACTGAATGAGTAATTGTACTTTAAAACGCGCAATTCAATACCATAAACAGAAATAAGTGCTTTTGAAGAAATAGAATGCTGGTATTCTTTTTAAGATAGATAATTTTCTCGACCTATTTATGTGTTTGAATACCAGCTCAATTTCACACGATCTCTGTGTCACCCTTTTCAACTAGTCAAAAAATATAAATACTTTAAAATCAAAATTTTAATTTCAAACTTAATATATGCCTCGCACGTGCTAATGGGAATAAACAATACAATCTATTTTATTTACGTTGGTGGTGTTATACACTTAAACAGTAACTTACTGGCAATGGTTTTAATTTTAACAACACAAAAACATTGCCAGATGATGAAACTACATTTCATTTTCTAAAACTAACACATACCAACATTTTAACCATGTTTTTTATTTTTATTTAACATCTTAAATAATTTTCCAAACACCCCGCAAATCTTAGAACCCAGCAACTGAAGTTTCTATTATTTCTTGGTGATTATTTTGCCAACAACAGTTCATGATTATAAATTCCTCCTGATATTTGTAGATGGGAAATGTATTGAAATAATCATTTTAATGTAATTCAGATAATAAAATCATTTATTTACACGCATTTATTTTACGGCCAACTTGGCCATCTTAGATATTTATGTGGTTGTGCAAGCACAAAACAGGTTGTGTTTTGTATTAATACAATTTTAGAGCAACTAATACGAGAAAGAACATTTTTCCTACAATATTTCTTTATTTTTTTTACTCAATAAAAATTATTAAAAATAAAAAAAATTATACTATTTTTTAATAAAATTTTATCAGACAGATGATAAATAGTGAGGTCTACTAGCTGGAAAAAGGGTTCTTTGTTTTATACAACCAATGTCTTTCATCCACAAAACAATATTTATAGTTTTGAAAATAAAATTAAATGCCACAATCACGTCTGCTTTTCAAAACAAATATTAAAATGCAAACAGTTTTTTAGACGTTTGTTATACTTGAGGCTCTAAATTTAGCAAACACCATCACAACATTCTTTTGGATATACATTGCTGATTCAAGACACGAGAGTTACTGGCGATGGACCTCGTAATTTTGAACCACGGTCAAGTGGCGAGGACGACACCTGAACAGCCCAATCTTCAAACTTCCACCACATCGCCAAATGGAGGACTTTGAGCCTCGACAGATTTAACGCGCATTCTCCTCCCTACATTGCGGATCTTCAGAGGTACTGGGTTTCGAACTCGGACTCGATAACGACCATGACCATTCGGCTGCCGTGGTCACTCAGAAGTACCGGAAAAACGATCCTTCGTTTAAATAAAAGTTCTATTTTATGTGATTGCAATTAAATACGATTTCACAAAACGTTTAGTTGATATTACGGAATAAAAACTACACATTCTTTTCATCATTTCCAAAAAAAATATGATCGATAACATAATTTATGTGAAGTTAATTAAAAATCGATTGAAAAAAAAAACTTTCTTAAACACATATGTCTAAATGAAAATTAGGTCAAAAACATTTCAAGAAGAATCTATTTAATCATTAAACGCATTCGAAATTGAGCCAGCATAAAAAAAGTGCATCATTAATAATAGACGGTTTTTCCTCATCGAATGTAAATTAATTTCTTCGAAAGACTAATTTATTTGTACCTATACTAACTGAATACATAATTAAAATATTCCATTAGGCCTAAGATCGAATGAGTGCAACGAATGATAAGAACTACAAACGACAAACAGCAATTCATAACCGAATTACGCTTACAAAGTTATGTGACCAGGTCAAGCAGCGGCAACACTAATTACCGAAAATCAAAATGATTTCCGCATTTATGTTAAGAACATTTTTTTTCTTCATCGCACAGTTTTATTTTCGCTTTTGTGTGTCGCATTAATCCTAATAAGACACGACAAAGATAATGAGATATGCTACAGAATAGTAGACGAGCTTTAAGAGTGACAAGTAACTACATACATAATTGAATCAAAAGGGTTTTTAATGTAATAGAGGGACAATAGCGGTACTTGTGGTGGTTTCTTTAAAAATTTCTTTGGAGTATGTTGCTGTGGGCATGATTGATTACATAGTATAAAGTCGGGGATAAATGAAGTGGTGGGAAGAATTACTTTGAAAGTAATAAATCATAGCGAATTAAATAACAGTTTAAAGTCGTTCAGAATTTTTTTCTACAAAAAGTTTTTGGTTGGTCTTAAGATCTGCAGAATGGAAGGTTAGAGCATTGTTGAATCTAGAGTCCCTTTCTTTGCTAATGTACTTTATGAAAAGACGTCAGCAGGCTTTACTGTTTCTTAAACTTTTAGACTTTCTTTTAAGACCGTCTTCGGCAAAAGTACGAGAGCTTGAACATTTTCAGACAGAAAAATGCCTTAATCTTCATGGAAATTTGGAACATTATAACTCATACATCTGTTAACAAAATAGTGTTTTTAAAAATTTCAAAATGTTCAAGAGGAGGGAAAAAAGGCGAAACATTTCTCATACCAGAAAAAATGGATCACCTTTGTTAAAATTGGGATGCATGATAAAAAATGCTGCTCTTTGAAGGATAGTGAAACCAGAATATCATACTAATTTTCATTTCTTTTATATCTAAAGAAATGTTCCAAATCCGGGTCCTATTCTTTAACATTAACCGAAGACAGCCTTAAAGAATATTCGAGGTAACGTAAGCTATAAATTAAAAACTTTCAGAGATATATTATTTTGCATTAATAAGGTGTAACGTTTTCCCGACTCGCAGCTACAAGATCAGCTCCCTGTGTACATAGCATAACGCAGTTTACATCCACACGTGCACCCCCATAATATTGTGGTGTCCTTTCATCTGACATCACACCGACAACCGACGGCCACGAGAAACCTAACGGCTGGATCGCATCTGCAAACCGGAAATCCCGACTGAAATTAGAGGTGTATGAAGGAATCGCCCCACCCCAAAGAGTGCAGGGACAGTCCGTTTGAAACACTCGAAAAGAGAAACTGTGTTTGCCTCCTCTTTTATTAATAATATATTCTATAGTATTGAAATACTCAAAGGTTTGAATAACATATCAAAATATAATTGTGTAAAGAATAGCTGCAGACGTAATAAATAACTCAATTCCTTAAATCTCACGCTACCTATCAATTTTCTAAAACGTTACAGAAGCTATATATCTACACCGATAAAGGGTATTTTCAAAAAATATAGTTACAGATTAAAAGTTTGAGATATTTTAAGATATTTTTTTTTTTTACGAAGACACATTACATCCCTAAAGCATTCATTGGATACTATGACACTTTAATTTTTTGAAATAAAAATAATTTTAATTAACTTAAAACATATATTAAGAAGAAACTTTCATTGATTCACTTCATTCTTAATAGTTTTAATAATGCATTAATGAAGTTAATTAAATTAACGTCGAACTTTTAAGCTGCACGATCGCTATTGGCGACGGACCTCGAAATCCTGAACCATGGTCAAGTGACAAGACGACATTAGAGCTGGTATCCCTCTCTCCTAATTACCACACCACAGCAACGGGAGAACGTTTGAGCCTCGACAAATTTAACGTGCATCGGCCCATTCTAGACGCTCTTCAGCGGGCAGGAGAGGGAGAATTATGATGACCTTATGATGGTCAGATTTTCGAACGTAATTACACGAAATTCAAATTTGACGTTCAATTCTTCAGTTATATATTTAACGGTTTTTTGTTTGTTTGTTTGGAATAAATTTTAAATACTCTAAAGAAATTGTATCTAATAAATATCAATAACTTCACATAAATAAATGCTATACTAACTCACTATTCTGTCTTAGCATGGCACACATCGAATATATTTTGAGAAGAATTAAAAGAAATACAAATTTATTAAAATACACTAGATGTATTACTCTTCACATAAATCACAATATTTATCTTTCTAAAAAAAACCCAACTTTAGCTATCTTATCTATTGAACGAGAGGGAAGTTCTATATCGCGGCTTTGATTACAAAATAAGCGATAAAGTATACAAACTTAACGTAAGGTGGGGGGAAAAAATGTCAGGTTCTTTTTCTATTCATATTGTACAAGATTACATATTAACAATTACATAAGGCTCAAATTTTGAATTTAAAATAACATTCTCAAGTAAAACACCAACAATGTGCTGCTAAGATTTTACAAAACTCATGATATTTCATTTGTTTATTATGAACACAATTTATTGAACAACGCATGTGAATCAATTTTACAGGAGACATTATCAAATATAATGAAGGATATTATTTGGCTGAAATTTACAATTACCAATCATAAATATCAGGTTCTTTTAAAAATAAATGTAATTTGTACACATTTCAAAGCAAAATTTGAAATGAATTCAGATTAATTGAAAATTTGAATAGATTCCAAACAAATTTTCCAGACAATAAAGTAGTTTCAGATTATGACCATATGCAATTTTTTCCTTTTAGAATGTTTAACAAAAATTTGCATTCAAAGAAAATTATAAATACCTCTATATCACGTATTAAAAATTTCTCTTTCTCGAAGTATTTTCTCTAAACAAGTTTTTTTCAAAGAATTCAATATAAGCCATTAGACTATCACCAACTCCACGCTTGAAACCCATATTAATTATTTTTTTTATTAGCTTATTTTGCTCCGACACGTAGGCAATAATTAAATACAGTTTTTTGTTGTAAAGGACATCAAAATGAAAGTTAAATGTGTTAAGGAAAAATGAAAGTTAACATCTCCGCTGAACTTGTTTGATGTGCAATCCAGCTAGACATATGATAAGAATACCAATACACAAAATATTACAAAACCTATTTTGAGTGACATTTAATTTCGCCGTAATGTGGAAAGTAAGAATTTTCGCATTCTCAGTAAAACAGATGGAACAGAGAAAAAAAGAATATGGAATCTCCGTATAGGGCAATGGGCCGGTAGTCATATCTTATTTTAAAAAGAGGCCATGGACGGAAGACATTCAAAATTCCATTTCAAAGGGTCATTCTAGAATGAACAAGTAGTTAAATATACGTGGAAAGCATACTACATCGCTTTTTTTAAAAAAAAAGACATTCCACAATCTGCTTCGATCGCTAGAGCATCAAATCGTATTCATTTCTATTCTGTTTAAGATCGCGCCATTGTCAAAGAAGGAAATAGTTTTACATTTCATTCTGAATTCAATGTCCTAACTTTCAGTGTACTTAAAAAGAATATGCTTTACTTTATATTCGAAGCTTCATTACGTCAAGCGAGGTTTCAGAAAAGTCTAAAAGAAGACGAAATTGGCTGCGCTCCATTAATTTTTTTTCTTCTTTTATCTTTTCTTGAGAAAGTAAAGTTACTGAAGTAAGCTTTTGGTCAGTCTTCTTATGCATCATATGCAAACAGTGTATGAATCAATGCATATGTTTAAGTCTCAACGTGAGTTTGAAAACACGTGGATAATCTTGAGGAATTTGGTGTTAAGGTTATAATAAAATTGGCCTTGAAAACAGATAAATGGACTTAGCTTCTAATGGTATCGATGAGTGAATTAGAATTTCAATGGCACGAGATTGACATTTTATTTTTCTACATTTTTTTCAAGGAAGTATTAATGAAGCATAAAAAGTTAAAAAAATAAAATACTTTGAAATATTTCGTAAGATTTCGTCGCTGAACGTGAATTCAAATTAAAATAGAATTCTCAATTTTTCCTGCAATTCTTCACAAGTTATGATTATTCTTCCAACAAAGAATTTGAACCTATTTAATGTAAAAACAGTAAAATGAATTATTGCAATAGGGAATCAAACTCACGAGTTTTCATTCAAAATAATCATGAGCCTTCTATAAAATACTTCTTTACACTTAGATTTTAATTTAAATGAGGCATAAAATGTTATTGAAAAAAATTCAACTCGAAATATTTCATTCCGTCTCTGAATATGAAATGAAAACAGAATTCCCAATTTTTCTAGTAATTTCCAGAAAAGTATGATTATTCTTTTAACAAGAAATCCGAGGACTTTTAATGTAAAAACAGGAAAATGAAGAATTCAATTGTAAAATCAAACTCAACAGCTCTCATTTAAAATACCACAAGTCATTCTTAAGAAATAATTTATATTTAAAACAAAGTAAACTAATAATACTAAAGAGGAAAAGATTGTCAGAGATTCATTATTTATGTTATATCCATAAAAAAGCAAAATTAATGAGGCAGTTTTCTGTTTTTGAAATACAAACAAATTTAGGTTTTTAAATGTTCCATTAGAAAGATGCTACTTTCAATCATTTGGAGGTATTGATAAAGTACAATACTGAAATTTTATTTAATCGGTTTATCAGTGGGCTCTACAAAATTAATTCAGAAAGTATTAAAGAACAATATGGGATCTACATTGCTCAAATGAAGCACAGAACAAAATGTAAAATAATAATATGTTTAAAAAAAACAGTATTCATGCATTAAAAAAAAATTCAGAATAAAAAAAAATAAAGTTTTCTTGGATAATGAAACATAATGATGCTAAAAAAAAATAATTTCCTTAATTTGATGAAGAATGGGATTATTTTCATGCAAGTTTAGAACAATTAATTTTTCATTAAAATTACCGCAAGCAGATTCATTTCAAATGTTTTTTTTATGAGTCACCTAAAATAATAAACAAAAATGCTAACAAGTAAAAAAATTGCGAACAAATTTCAGGAATGCAATGTAAACATACTTACAAAGCGAACTGAGCGCACTCGCACTGATGATAATGTTTCTTCCGCAGTCAAAAATAATTAGATGAAATCACACCACAAAAAAAAAAATCACGCTTTCTCCAGTAAAAACACCGACAAGAAAAAAAATGCACACAAAAACTCAGCTTCAAGTTATCCAAAACAAGAATCACTATCCAGTATGGGAGGAAAAACACTCACCCACAACCAAGTAAAAAAGAAAAAATTACGCAATGAAATCCAATATCGTAACCATTTCGAAGTGTTTTCAAAGTAGCATACAAAACCCAAACTCACACAATCGCCACTACTACGCTTCTGTAGTATATTCCCGCCTACGACAGTTGGCGATATGACCGCTGACAGATCTCACCTACTTTACACTACACGATGTTTGCAAGGACCGGTATTAAGCTTAGAGTATGATGCAAGATCTCAATGTTATTTACACTGGGAATCGAGAACGGGTAAAAAAGCTGTTGTAATTAGCGTAGATTCGAACGCTTGTGAGTTTTGAAAGTCTTTCTTTCACTCGTAAACAAATTGTTGCCCGAAGTACGGAATGAAATTAGACACTAGTTAGACGAGTCAAAAATGGACAGTTCCAATGACGTATTTGGACTGGATGAGGAAAAAAGGAAAATGTTTTTCGTCTGCTTCGTCAATGTGTAGCCGGAAGATAGGTTAGTTGATAGCAATTAAAACAAGATCTATATCTGTTTGAGGAAGGGTATGACATAGAAAATCTAAAATAATTGCAAAGACGACTTGAGAGTATTATTTTGTTATAATTTTGTTTAACTTTTGGAAGAAACGGGCATCTTTTGTCGTATGACAAAAAGTGTGTCAATAATTAATAAAACGAATGCAAATGAGAGAAAGAGAAAGGCTATTTATCTGTATTATGTGATGAATAATTATATACAACAAATACACATTTCCGTTTGAATAAAAACACAAATCAATACAAAAACAACTATCAACCATAAATGTTTTATTTTAAAAAAAATTCAAATCTCTTGTGGAAAATGTTCCCATAATAAGAAAATAATTCTCTATTTCTGCGGGGTCTGTTTTCTGTTTTAAGTTTATTATTCGATTTTTAAAACTTAAGTTTAAGAAAGACTACTAGTAAATTTAAGGAAGAATTATAGATTATACTACTATTTCAATACAACAAAGAGTTTTTTTTTTTTTTTTTTTTTTTTTTTGCATACAATAAAAATGTGAGACTATCCTATGGAATATTTATCATAAAAAAGATATTGCTTTATTTGCACACGAGTTTAAAATACTGTTCGAACATCAAAAGATGCAAATCATTAGAGATAATGTTCAGATATTAGTAGTGGTTCAATGCGTAATCTTTTAAAGTATTTCTCCCATCGACGATAAATCAGTAAAAGTTAATTTTAAATTTAATACATAGAACACATCTTTACAAGCAACGCCCTCTATACCGAGTGAGTTCTGCCAAATACTTTATAGAAGAAAAAAAAGTATAATCGCCTTCTTTCTGTATTATATATAGTTAACTAGCTTTTAAAATAACTATCATTATTAGAAAACTATCAGATACCGACAACTATTTCATTTTTAAGTAAAACTAGAGTTAAAAAATTTGACTACCAATTTAATTATTCTTATGTCGAGAAAGAAAAGTTTTCAAATATTTCGGCAATTTGAAAACGTTAGGATTTTTTTTTAAAGATGCTCCAATTATTGGAGGTGTAACGTCTGAAAATGCTCAAGCCAGTGAAGCAGAAGATAGACTCAATTATTTTAACATGCAAACAGCTTCAAAATGCTACGAGTTCAAAAATAATCTATTTAAGCTCTAGTTAACACATACGAAACTCATAAATTACATCCTTAACTCTACGTTAACTTCCCTGATTTTTCTGTTATTTTTTAAAAATTGACGATGAACGGATCCGTTGCAGATGAAATGAATCAATGAAAAGTTTTTGCATGTTAAAAATTAACAAGAACGAATTCCAAAGTTTTTCTCATTTTTCTTTACAAAGAAGTTGCTTTTAAATCTGCATAAAATAACTACACATACATTATACAAAAAAACCACATACACTTATTCAAGTATTGGGACATTTTTTTATAACATCAGAAAATACGTTCAGAATTTATAGGTCCAATTATAAGTTATTACACAAAGACATTTAATAAATTTAATGATTTTAAAAAATTAATCTTTTTACAATTAAATTCAGTAAAAAAAATATTCCATTTAAATACTCTTTTGAAAATAATAAGTTCAAATTTAAACTTTCCTGATCCTTCAAGAGTTAAATGAATCATAAGAAATGAACACAGAGAATTGAATCAGTGACGTCTTAAGACATTTTGAGGCCCTGTGCCCCCTACGCAAAGCCTTTATCCTGTAAACTCACAAATCTAGGTACAAACTGAATGTCGCCTTTCGACTAAATGACGGTAGACATAAGCCTACTGGACGATGAACATGACAGAATACGACGGTCTTGCCATTGTTGCAAATGGGCATATAATTCGCAATTCTCAGTATTTGGAAGAATATATCCGAGGATATAATATTTGAAGATTGAAATTATTTGGATCATGATTTTATTAAGACTGAGAACGAGAAGAGCCTCCCCCCCCCTTCGAGGTCGAGGTCCAGTAGGCCCAAGCCTTAAGACGTCCCTGGACTGAATATTAACATTGCACTCTGGAAAGGGCTACTTGTGGCAGACCTTGTAACTTTGTAACGCAGTGGCGTAACGTACAACCCCGCATCACGGGGGGGGGGCAAGGTTTCTAGGGGGCCCAAAGCCTGACTGCCGCCAAGTACCTACCCTTTGTAAAATCAACTTGGGGGCCCAAAACCTGACTTTTCAGAGGGCCCAAATGTTCAAAAACCCACTGCTGTAACGATCAAAAGAAACAGACACCCAAGCTAGCACCCCACACCAATGTAGACTTAAAACCTCGACGGATTTAACGTGTGTCAGCCTGCATTACACGATGGGCTTACAGTACACTGACGTAGCGAGTTCCGAGTAGGCCCTGTATCAAAATTCCTTCGGGGCTCTTTTTTAAATATGAGAACCCATTTAGTGGGACTGTAATTGCACATATTGGGGCCATTCAGCTTAGGGGCCCCATATCGCTGATAAGGTGGTAGCTACGCCCCTGTTATAGTAACAGGACTAATTCACAACTCGACAATTCAGGACTAACAGGAAGAAGTAACGCCAAAGATAATATAGTAGAGCCCCGAAAATGGCTTAATGTAGACAGAAGGGTGCCCGAGTTTGTGAAAATGCCAAGTTATCGAAAATGGGATTAAAAAAGAATAAGTATGAGTGTTTCCTCAGAAATTACTGTACTGCACTCATGTATGTATTGTTTGCTAGTGAATGCAACAAAAAATAAATCTGCCACTCTCAAACAAAGGAGAAGTACGCTCTTAATGAAGACATACAGCATTTACTACATGAAAATATACCATTAATGAATACCTAGTACACAGTAATTTAACTGATCAGACACACTTTAAAAAAATACTTTATGAAGGCATGAAGCTGTCTATAACCAAAATTAAGTAGCTAACTTTGCAAAAAAATGGCTATTTTTTTAAAAAAGAAATACTTAATGTCCTGCTGTCCTTCCGTACTGCTCTATGCGTTTTGGATTTCTTCGACCTGCAAAGGTGTAGCCGAGTTATCCGGGCAGGTATCATGAATTTGTAACACACCATAAATCTGGCCTCCACTTTTGTATTCCAAATACTTATCCAGTTCTCTCAAAGTATACCCAGATAATTACTATTCGATAGCATTATGTTTACCGCATAAGTTACGCAATACTCTGAAGAACACAAACCTGTTTTTTCTACTCGCAACGAGTACAAACAATGCACAAGGCTCGTTTCTTATCTAACTTTCAATATCTGCAATGAAATTAAAAACCCCTATTCGTACCAATCCTCTCCTACCTTTCAAGGCCATCCATACATCTGGAAGGAAGGACCACAGTGAAACAGGTACATGTCTTTGATAGTGACATTCGATTTTTATTTTATTTTTTTAATGATTTTCCTCTAGGTTTCAAATGGCCATTGTTAAATGTATATTGTTCAATTTGTTTACGTAAAATGTTGTAGATAATAACAGGGTGAAAAAGAGTGGGCAGACTAAATTTCAAACTTAATGACCTTTGATAGGCGTTTATAAATTTTCTTAGTAGCTCTAAAATTTTCCGGATCAATCAGACTGTCAACGCGCGACTACAACAAATTCTCTTCACCAAGTTAATCTTGAAATGTGAAACAATAAGGCAACCTTATCATTCAGTTAAGTTTATGAGCTTATTGAATTCTGAAATGGCAACTATTAAAACTCGTTTCGCTTACTAATGTGTTTTATAAAAGGCGATTAAATAACACATGCCAGTAAACTGACTGATTGAAAGTGCATGTCACTTGAATTGTTTAAAGCACGTGATATGAAAAATGTTATGCTAATGCTTGGTTTTCATATAAAATGCCGACGGATTTCTATTGTTTTAGCAGAACATAAACGTCTGCAGAATGTTAAGCAAAATTCAGTAACTGCTTCTGTTTGGTATGCGTGATAAGACAAGAGTTAAACCTCTTTTCTGCTTCGCAAGTTGTTTCGGTTTTGTAAAGGTAACAAGCTTCTCACACTTCAAACATTGAAAAATTGTTTTATTTACATTATTGTTAAAAAGAAAAAATTATGGAAAAAAACAAGGCTTAACTGGTTAAGTAATATGCATGCACGTCACTAGCAATTTTCAGCAACACACATACACCACTGGCGTAGTTAGTTCTAAGCAGGCTTTGGTTTGCAGCCCCTTAATTTACGATTGCTTTATTTACACATTTTGGGGTCCCTGTAGCTTGGGGGATCATATGATTGATAAGGCAGTTGCTACGCTCCACACACACACGTTATGACGGTTAACAAGTATAAAATTGAGTGCAATAAATATTCAGATAATTTTTCCATTGATAGCGATTCATATTTTTAAAAAAAACCATTTTGATTAATATTTTTAATTACCTAATGAACATTGTGTAAAATATCGAAATTGCTTGTTTCATATAATCGATCCATAATATAGTGTAAAACGGCATTCACAAAATATTTGAGTTAGGAATTAAAATATGTATACCGATAAAATTTTAACATGTAGAATTAAGTATTAGTGTGCAAAGAGAAAAAAATAACATTTTTTGGGGGGGAGCAATGCATATTGAAAATTAACCAAAATCTAAATTTAAACCTACTTTATAAAGCATATTTTTTAAAAATAGAACATGAACGAAGAGCCTCTTTTAAACACATCAGCGATGAATTTATTAAAATATGGTGTCAAAACGAAAACTTTGGTGGGTTGGTTTTGAAACAACAAAGAATGGGATTGAAAACGGCCGATTCACCAATGAAAATAATAAACCTATTACCAGTCAAACACTTGAACTGCACGAGTTTCTACAAACTATATTTTTGTCCATAAACATCCAATATTTCCTTAAAACATTATCAAAACCGAAGGGGGAAAAAAGGTAAAAGTAAACCAGGAAAAAAAGTTTTAGAATTCGTATGTTGTGAAAGTGAGTGAATATTAACGTCCCACTGCTCAGCTACACGAGTGGCCGCGGTGGCCGAGTGGTCTAGGCATCGGATCATGGCTAGCGTGTCATGAGTTCGATCCTAGTACCACTAAAGATCCGCCGTGTAGGGGATCGATGCACGTTAAATCTGTCGATAGCTCAAACGTCCTCCTATTGGTGTGGTGTGGTAGTTAGGAGAGGGGGTGTCAGCTCAGGTGTCGTCCGCGTCACTTGACCATGGTTCAAAATTACGCGGACCGTCACCAAAAGCCCTCGTGTTGCTAATCAGTGCGACGTTAATATTCTCTCACTCTCAGCTACACGAGGGCTTTTGAGGATGGTCCGCGTAATTTTGAACCATGGTCAAGTGACGCGGACGACACGTAAGCTGGCACCCCCTCTCCTAACTACCACACCACACCAACGGGAGGACGTTTGAGCTCTCGACAGATTTAACGTGCATCGCTTCCCTACACGGCGGCTCTTCAGTGGTACTGGGATCAAACTCATGATCCGATGCCTAGACCACTTGACTACCGCGGCCGTATGATGTGAAAATAGCATAATAAAAGATTGATTATGTATATATATATGGTCCACTTATTAAGTATGCAAAGTAATATACCAAGAGTGTCTCTAAATTCCATACCAGAGACTAATTTGTATCGGAAGTCGAAAGATAATAAAAGTACGTGATTAAATTTAAAGTGTGAGTAAATCTTCATATAATAAAGTATCAAACCATGGCCTTGAGAATCACTACTCTCTATATAGAAAATTTAATTTTTTAATACTTCTAAAATATCCAAAATCAGCAATGCCTTTAAGGTACAGCTAAGACTCATGGGGGATAAAGTTAAGAACTTCCCTACTTCGAGATATTTTTTCATCAGCTCTATATACAAGGACTCAGTGAAAAAAATCATGCGCAAATATTTTCCATTTTTTAAGCATCCGCAAAAAGAAATTAATCACATTTTGAAACCTAAATGCTGTATTCAACAAATTTCACCGCATTTACAAATTAAATTTTTGACATTACTAACAGCAGGACCAGTGCCGATTTAAGCTCATTTCGGGCCCTGGGCGCAGAAAATCTACAGGCCTCCTTGGCTCTGGAGGATTGAAATTCAAAACCAAAAAATCTCGTTAAGTTAACTTATCCGGGCCCCTGCACCAAGTGCTAAATGGATAAACCGGCACTGAACAGGACTGTCACAACAAAACTGAAATTTAAAAAAAAAAACTTTAACAATTTTCAAACTTTAATGTAAAAAAAAACTTTTAATAATAGTAAAGATTTTTTAAGATCCGAAATATCCAGGGGAGAAAAAGCTGTCATATCCAACATTACTTTCCTTATATTTGAGTGGAAAATAATTTATATCACATATACAAAATAGGCGCTTGCTGAAGGGAAAATAATATGTAATATTTATTGTTTCCTTTTATATAAATATTACTATTTAGACCTGAATAAAAGTATTCACACAATAGATTTTTTCCCTAAATATTTTATTCATTTTTAATTATTTCATATTTTCACGCGCCAGGGGTCCTGAAATGCTAAGGGAGAGGCCCTCTTAAAACTCACAAGGTATCTTTGTAGTGATTTTATCTGTCAAAAATATACTATTCACTCAAACAAGCACCCATCAAATCCTTTTTCCTTCCTCGTCTGCCCACCAATTGTAGAACCTGATACACCACACTTATTTCCAAGATGGACATCAAGTAAATGAGAATCTGACGTGTTCTAGAGGCGTTTCACGAGCAGTGTCTGTTACAGGACACCGAGGTGCCTACCTCCTGCATTGTAAGAGAACACGATTAGCCATTGTAGGAAGTACCATGTGCCACCCTCGCAACGACGTTGAGGCGCCGCTGAGGACACAACAGGAAAAAGTTCGCGATGGACCGCAGGAAGGTCTTTTATATTACTCTTGTTCGTTTCCTGGGGCTTTTATCTTCCACGCAAAAGGCTTACGCAACATGCGTGCTTGATGAATGAAACGGTTGGCTATTTTTCATTAATGTTTTTTGAGAGTGGAAGGCGAGATTTCAACGGACGGGGATGACGTCATAAATCTCAGCAGGAAGCAACTGGTGTTAATTGAACATTCTATTTATACATTTGTCATACATTTCAAATGTGGACTATTAAAACCACTAACGTAATTTTTCTATCACAAAGGGAAATCGAGGGATAAAAAAGAAATCACCGTAAAATTCGGGAAAAACGTTCATCCGTAAATTTCGGTATTATTTTTTTAAGTGCGCGTTATACGCCAGATTTTACGGTAATTAGATTTTGGATGATTATTTGGGGGGGGGGCGAGGTCCAAACGAGAAATCCGAGCTCATTTAAAAAAAAATCAGCCAATGAAAACTTGGTTAAAAATTAATACGATAGTCACAAAATAAATTACGATTTGCATCCACAAACAGGTACAGGTAACCTTTCTTTAATTATTTTCTCTATGTAACATTAAACAGAGAAGTCTTAAGTTTTTGCAGGGTTAATTTTCTCTTACAATTTTCCTAAGATTTTTCTGTAAAATTTAGTAGTCTGATACCGCTTGGACACCAACAAAACAAATTGTAATTTGTTTATAGGAAACTTTAATATTTCACATGGCTATACAATAAGTACAAGTTTAGTGTGATAATATTAACAGATTATCACAAGGCTTCGATTGCTTAAGTTTAAAAATTTGCTGGAAATAAATAAATTAGGAAACGTGTTAGAATGCAAACACATGTGTTGTGAAATTTAAAAAACCATTTTCGCGCAACTTGCTTTTTTTAAAAAATTTTGCAATTCAAAATAATTTAGTTATTAGTCAGAAGGGTTATTTTCGATTTTATAAAAGCGATTTTATTTTCGAAGTGTATTAATTTATAAAGGTCCACAGAGAAAAATTAACAAGTGCACAAAGTTATCCCTAGGATTTAAAGATAATAGTATAAGGACAAAGCAGGGAAGATTAAAAATTTTATATTACATATGAAGAAGACTTATTTAAAAAATGCAATTTAATATATTTTTAATATTGTCCAACAAATTTCCAATTTTTGTTTTTATTTACAACATTTTAGGTCCGAGAGAAACAGTTTGTTTCTCCTTAAATCAAGTAGTGATTAGGAAAAAGATATTTCAGTGTTCGAATTATTTTAAATTATATGTAACTTGACTAACATCTCATTGAAAGAAATTTAAAAATCTGGCATGAGTATAAATTTCGTCAAATTTTACGGTTGAAGAACTGTTTGAAAAAACTCAAAAGAATTAACATTAAAACACAGTAACAAAATAAATATTAGAAAGAGTTTAAAAGTTCATAACTTGGGGGAAATAACTACATACTCAATATTTTACATTACGAAAACTTAAAATTCTAAGCGTTTTGAAATGCGGCAGCGAAACAGAATGTCACTCATCTCAGAAATTTTTATTACAATTAAAAAATTTTTACAGTCAATATTAATTTAGAAGTACAACATTTTCATTCTTTTTAAACAATTCACTTATGTATCCAGACATAAAACTAAAGTTTAAGGAATACATTTTCAAGCACATATACACATTAAATATCAATGCATGTATATAAAAACTCCAGAAAACAGATCGTTCGTTGAATTCTTAATTTTTCATATTCTTATACCAGACCGAAAAGCTTATTTTTCGAAAAAGGAAAATTCATTTTACAGAATAATTTATGTTTCATTATTACTTTGGCACTATGTGGCATATCACCTCAATTTAACATTTGCGAAACAATTGGTAGGACAATGACTCAAATTTAGAATTAGTCAGAATTATTGAATAAAACAAGGAACTTTTGTACTTTGTGCTCTAAAACGTGCAACTGTTCGCTGATCGCTGCAAATCATTCAGTTAGTAAGTAGCAAAGAATATTTAAATTCGAACAAATTGAAAAATCAGAGAAATAAGGCATAAAACTTACCACAAGCGTGACACTCCAACATGAAACATAATTAGATGCATCTCAACTTGAGCGATTTCAGCCTTCATGATGCAAAAAATATTTACCACACAAATAAAAATACGTCAAGGTAAATATTTGCTCGAACTTTTCGCGCCAAAAATAGTCGAATCTGCGTTCTACAGAAAAATGTTATAAAGTATTGCATGCAGGAATCCCACACATTATTTAGAAGTGGCTTTAATTGATCTTTTTATTTAAATCTTTTTAAAAATATTATTTTGTCTTCTGAAGTTGATTCAAGTTATAAATAGCTTCACAAAACAGTTTTCTCATTAACCTTTGCACTTTTTGTAGGTGACCTCCAAAAATCCATATACATTTCAGGGATTACCCCGTTCAACAGCACCCTGCTTCCAATTTGCACGAAAAAGAAACACGTCAAAAACTACAGCTGTATAAACATAGGAAAAACCATCTGCTTCTCCAATACAAATGTCAACAAGTCATCACTTAACCCTACACTCGATTTCATCATTTTGGTAAAACGTAGCTTTCCAAAAGAATTTACATAATCCACGTTTATTAATAAGTCATTCGATTTTTCCTCGAACAATTTTTAAAAAAGCACGAACACAATTAGCACAAAATAATCCTTTTCACCTAGCTCGAAACGCTCAGGAACCATTCCATACGTCGAACTCGATGGCCTACTAGTTCACTTCTGCGAATCTTGCACTGCATGACAGTCATGCAAAACAGAATTTCTGCTCAGCTGATAGAACGGAATAATCAAAATACACTCCAAGTTGTTTTTCCTTCACCGCGAAAAAACACAATCCTTCGCTTCCGAACGAAAGGAATTAAAAGTACAAGTTTAGAGCGAGGGAACCAGTTTTTCAGCAGTGCGCGCAGTTCTAGGCGGCTGCATTATTCACCTGTTGGAAAAAATTAGTGTGCGCTGTTCCGAAAACAGCGGAAGTTTCATGTAAAAAAATGCCCATAATCGTCATGCATGGGATGATAAAGATTCGCACTCAACCTCGAGATATATGTCAAAGAGTGTGCTTTCTTGAGGCACCTTCCAAATGTGAAATATATCCTTCGGACTAATGAACGGTAATTATGAAGGTAGAGGTACAGATAATGAGATGACAAATTTTAAGGTTTGCCGGAAATTAAAGAAATTAGCTTCTAATGTATATCCTCCTCCCTTTAAAAAATTAAGTACACTCAATAAATATAAATATTTTTAAATACGCACGGTATTTTAAAGTATGAACAATCATTTTTAGGTAATATTCTTAGGAAGTTTTTCATTTCTTTTGTAATAACGCATAAAAATGCCTATTTAATAATGTTCAATAAATTATATTCCTATATATTTACAGTAGAACGTCGTTTATCCGAATCAATTGGGACCGGACATCGTTCGGATACGCGATTATTCGGACAACCGAAAATCGAATGTGATCCCTGCAGTATATGAAACTGGACACTATACGAAAATTGAAAATCACCACATGCAGGAAACGTGCTTGAAGAAAAAGCAAAATAGGTGCAAAATGTTGCAATTTTACCTTTATCGTGGAAAATAATCACTTATTTTTCGCTGCAAGGTCTCTGATTATCTTGGTCCGGATATTTGACACTCCGGATACTAAACGTTCGGATAAACGACGTTCTACTGTATTATACTCTAATAAAGGTTTTTAGAATGTTTAATAATTGAATGCATCCGAGAATCTAGCAAATTTATGTATATAATTTTTAGATCATTTATACATAAATTTAGAATGGACATTTATATAATAGTAATTCTTTTTTGTTAAATTGTTTAATAGATTATTGTATGATTACACAAAAATTAAGTTTAAATCTTTTTCAATCTTTGTTTATTTTTTACAATTTTTCTAGCACTGTTATGGATACATTTTCTGCAGAAGGGGAAAATTGCGATCCTATAAAACAAGTTTAATTCTACTCCACCGCCCTAAGTCAGTGATAGCTTTAGAAAACAAGGTTTTCATTTTCGTCAATTGATTATAGATATACACTGGTTTATTATTCTTGGTTTTCACAGTTTACGAATCTTTTCTTTCTCAGATAAAATGGGATATTTAATATGACTATTTCTTATATATTCTAAATTCGGAAACATCATGCTTTATATAAATTTAAGTTGTTTTTTTTAAGACTAAAATGAATAAAACTAGTCGAAAATAAGCTCAAAAATTGAGCAACATTGAATTCTTTTAAAACGGAATCTAAATATCAGCGTCAAAGCATAAACGAAAAATTAATTTAAAGTACCTCAGGCATATGTTATTACAAAGGCTGATATACTCGATAGTTTGTAAGAAAAGAAGCATAACACAGTTTTAACTATGAAATCAAGTATAATTTTCAATACGATCATCACACTTCTAAAAAAATTATTTGAGAATTGAAATTAAGTTTTAAGATTACTTGAAAACTTTGAAAATTATGATATTTAAAAAAAAATTCAATAAAACAAAGTACTTGAAGCAAAAGTATGGCATTGTGATGAATTCCCAAAAGTGCAATCAATTCAAGATTGGCACTGATTGGCGACATTAACTGCCTACAAAAGTTCGAAAGCAATGCCACGGGATCTGTGGGTTTGGGAAAATAAAATCTTGTTCTCCCACACTGACTCCAGAAGGAGAGAGAAGGGTACTCAAGAAAACGAAATTCAAGGGCGGCATTTGAAAATACACGTGCCCACGAGTAGGTGAAGAGTAAGAGTTGTGAAAAGTAAAATTAGTATTCAATAGCAGGTTGGGTTTTTGAGAGCAACTTGCGTGGAAATGAGCGCAATAAAAAGGAAAAGTAGAAAAAATTATGTAAACATCTTTAATTACGCAGTTTTCTAGAAATTTCCTATCGTAATAATTTGCGATTTTAATGTGTGAAGTTATATGAATTGCATTTATAAATTCTATACTAAACATTTGAATTGTTTATCCCAATCATAACATCTTAAAAAATATTCAATCAATGTTCAATATCCGATTGGGTTAATTATGAACTAATAATACGGATTGAATTAATTAAAGCAGTGTAATATTGCAAAGGTTTTGAAAACTCCAATACTTCATCTACTACACTATATATCGCAATGATAAAATGAACACCGGAGCTCTAACACTTAATCCTTTAAGCTTTCATATCAAACACATAGCCTGCACATCTTTTAATTTTCTACATCATACCTAGTGAGTGTCTATAAACGCCGCAACAAGAGGGAGTGCTATTGGCGATGGACCTCACGATTCTGAACCAAGGTAAAGTGACGAAATCCAAATTACCATGCCACACCTATGAGAGGACTTAGGACCTCGACAGATTTAAGGGGACACAGTACGATTCAAACGACAAAAATCGGTCAAAAAATCATATCTTATTCTTTTAGCCTAAATTATCTTTTATATACTCAACAATAACGTCACAAAATTTGAAAGCCCTAAGTTAAAAAAATGCAGAATTATAATTACTTTTACGGTTGTTTTTATTCACATCCCTTTGGCAAATAAAGACTTTAAACAAACTTATCTCAGAAAGATAAAATAACTAGTTAGTCTTCTTTTAAAATGCTAATTTAAAATTCTTTTCTATTGTGCCAAGTGCGCTTAAATATTTTTTTCCAATTATTGTCAATAGTACATGTAACAAAAGTTGGTATGTATTTTTAAATCGAAGCAATCCTTATTTAAAAAAAAACCAATTGAATTTAGATTGCATGCATTTTTTGAGGAATTTTCAATAAGCATTCATAAGATGTATTGTACGAATAGTAATCGTGTTATCACAAAACTCATACCATCTTTTGTTATACATAGTTCGACGTAAATCAAATTTCATATGTGTACGTCGATTTTTGTAGGAGTAACATTTTAAAATCACTTCAAAAATTTTAAGTTTTTTCCCCTTAAGAAATTAAATGGTTAGGTTTTTATGAAATTTCGATCACAAAATCTGTTTTACATAATATATACACACGTAGGAGGCAACTAAAAATTTTTCGAAATCATCAAACTAAAAAATTGGGTAAATTGTACTATGCCCCCTTTATGTGCATCAGCCCCTCTACACGGTGGGTCTTCCAATGTCACTAGGGCTCGAACTCATGATTCTCAGACCACGAGTTCCTCACCATAATCACTAAGCTACCGTGGCTCCAGCATCATACCGAAGAAGGATTTTTAAAACCAAATTTAACGTCAAGCAATACACGTCATTCTACATAATGATAATTTTTGTTACATATCTGAGCTGCTTGATCACGATTGTATTAAACTCTCTACCAAAGTTCTCTTTCGGAATTTTGCTAAGCCAACTTAAAATGCCTTCCTGAAAGAATTTGAATATTCAAATAGATTTTCAAAGAACAAAAAAAAAAAACAAAAAAAAAAGGGGGGGGGGATTATAAGGAAATTTGACAGATTCTTTCAATGACAATCTATTATGCCTTTCAAGAAATTCTTTAAAAATCATGTGACAAATACTTGTTCGGAAAAATTGGTCATGTCTGTCAATATCAAGGATAAGTTTGAATGATAAATATGTTGCATGTACTTTTCTCCCGTAATTTGTATAACTCTCCAATAATGCTTTTCTTTTTTCGATGTTCTTAAAAATACGTATGTATATAGCTCATTATACGCATTTAGGCTACCAAAATTAAATTCTCAAGCTTTCCGTCATTTCCTTTAAAACAAAAAGATGACCATATTTAAATGTGTAATTTCAGATACTCGACTCCAGATAACACGGGCGACTTCCTATGCCATTTTCGTAACTACATTTTTAAGATAATTTATTGTCAGAGGCTAGTCTGCGCATTCCTTTAGCTCTTTAAATAGCCTCTGAAAAAGGATGTTTAAATTGACCTTCATTTCGTTTATTCGCGGCTCAGTCGTCGCAGCGCCACCTCTAAACAACTCACGACGCACTTTTTAAAACTAAAAATGCACGATGAGTGTTGAAAAATATTCGTGCGGAAACAAATCACACAAACTAATAGATAATTACAAATAACAAGAGAAGAAGAAATGGTGAATTTTAATTTAACTTAAAAAGATTTTTAAAAATTCATCTTAACCAGAAATTCACAATCTTACTGTGAACACGGACCTCATTTTTTCCATAAATTTGGCCCTATATACAAGTGAAAAATAATCCTATTTCACTGCATAAAATAATTTAACTTAGATGTCCTGAATGTTAAATGTTGACTTTAAAATAAAGTATAAATAAAACATTATAACCGAAGTAGTATTTATTCAAATAATAACTTTTGTTTTAAAATGTAGAAATTTTTTCAATGAGGTGGGTGAACCAAAGGGATCATTATCTTCGTAACAATACAAACACTGCTTTCTGTTCAGAACTAAGAAAAATTTGTTGCTAAAACAAAACTAAATCTTTGACTACATATATGTATGCACAATTCTTTTATACTTCCATACTTTAGACTAGTTATGGCATGATACATTCCAGTAGCGCACATAAGAAATTTTCAAGGGGAGGGGGGTCCATGGTCGAAAGTCCCCCCCCCCAACTCGTATCATACCTCAAAACAACATTAATTGATTCTTCTGACTTTATCGATTTTGCTTACATTAAAACAGTAAAAAATAATTTAATAAAATAAAATTTTAATAAATAAATTGTTAATTACAAGTACTTAAATTTTACGTTATATATATAGATTATCATCAATCGAAAAAAACTCAAGGGCTTTGGGGGGGGCGAACCTCTAGGACACCCCCCCCCTTGTGTGCGCTACTGATACATTCCTATTTAAATATGCATAGAAGGTCGCCGCTTGAGATCAGCTCGACTCCCCCACTGCGAAGTTTATCATTACTTGTACTTTATGTACCTATCTAAAAAAATTTATTCTAAAATTTTTACTTTTGGATTAAATACCCTTTAATCTTTACTCTAAACAAGTAAAAAAAATTCTAATAATTCATTTTAACTTTCCCAACAATGGAAGTGGGTTACAAATATTTTACTTTATATTAAACCTTTCGCGGACACCCTAATGTAGAGTCCATTATTCTCCAAATTTTAATTTTCCACACACCATATCAGCAATCTCAAAAAGACAACCCCCAAGGGTTCCGTAGGTAGCACTTTAGAAACTCATTGCTAGTCAAAAACAAAAATGAGAGCTTGTACCACTTCATTTGAAATATGAATTGCAGCCGGAATATTTGGTTACACGCACAATCCTCTTATATAACTCATCTATGATCCAAGCAGCAGTGGTAAAATGTCTAAAAATATATTAATTCATTTTACCAAATTTAACAACATTTTGTCAACGATAAACTATTCACGAAAAGACTGTCGAACACAAACAGCAAAAGGCTACATCATTACATCAAATGATGAAAGATATTCACAAAATGACACCAAGACAAACAGTCACATTAGCACATTTTTCTTTCATTACAACGAAACTTGCATCACCTACTTTAAAGCAAAACTCGCGTCATTTACCTTATTTTGAGTAGTTCTGTGATACCTAAACAAATATTTTGCATGATTTCTATTTTATTCATTAGATATTGACTTGACACGAAAAATACTGGCTAGACTACAATTTTCAGTAAGAACAGCTTTGGAATGAATTATAATTAGAAACAGCTTTCAGGTGCTACTAACAGAGCCAGAGGCAATTATACAAACATGCATGCTTTATGGGAAATGCACCTGGCGGATGTGTTTTAGTAGTCAACACCATAATTTTTCAGTTATCGTGACGACCTTGAATTGATCAAGGAGAAATATCGAGAATTACAGAGTTAAAAAACTTAATGCAGGAGAAAAGTTAAAATATCATTAACACATATATTCTAATGTTAAATTTTAAAGCTATTGATCCAACGTAAAAAATAGGCACCTTTTTTAAAACCTATAATTTATAACCCGTATTCTTCATACCACACCATAGCTAAACCAAACAAAACTCTTAATGCATAATTCCTCAACAGTGGCGCACACAAGGGGGGGGGAGGTCCCCAGCTCCACCCCCCATAGCCCTTGATTTTTCCCCGGTTGATTATAATGTTTTTTGTACGTAAAATTTAATTAAGTATTTTTTTCTTCATAATTAATTTTATTAATGCTAATTATTTATTCAAAAATTAATTTTTTACTGTTTTTGTACCTGAAAATCGACAAAATCCAAAGAATGTTGAGCGGCGAGTTGGAGCACGATACGAGAATGGTCGTCTTTCGAACCTGGAACCCCCACCCCCAGAAAAATTCCTGTGTGCGCCAATGTTTCTCAATCTACCATCTCATCGTATCATGCTAAAAATTGAGTAACAGGGAAATACAAGACAGAAGCTTTGACGGGTTTTACAAACGACTGGCTTCGTAATTTTTAGCTATAGTCAAGTGACGATGGTGACATTTACGATGGTCAGGACCGTTTCAAGGCATGAACAAACAAGATCACGACCCAGAGTCTCGAAGGGGAAGGGGCGCTTCTCGACCTAAATAAGATCATGATCCGAGCAAATTCAATCGTCAAATGTTATTCCAAGTAATTTTCTCCAAAAAATTAGAAATTTGTGCCATTTCAATTGGAAATAGTTGCAAGACAATGTTGTCATGTCCATCGTCCGTGTCTAGGCCTATCATCATACACCATTACTCATTTGGTCAAACGGCGGATTCAGTTCAATCGGTTTGTGAGATTGTGAGCCACGCACATTTATTTGGTAAAAAAACCGTTTGTACGAGTGACAACGTGTTCTCTATACTCAGTCGCAGGTATTGCCTTCTTTTCCTTGGAGTCCAAGCTTCAAGTCTAAAGACATCACTGGAAATGGTACTTAAACATATCAAGGATGTATGATGCAATGTCTCTATTATTTAGCACACAAAAGGCTATCAAAGAAATCAAGATTTGAAAAAGGGGCCCGATTTGGATATTAATGTTCGCAAGCTTGTGACATGGGTAAAGGAATTATGGAAATGAATTATTGAAAGTGAATATTTATGTTCAAGTATTGAGTTATAATACCAATATAAGAAAAGTGAAAGCTTATGCAGTAATGTCAAATGTGATATCATAAACCTTGTGTGTGTGCTTCAGATATTAAGGCGCTTTAGTTTTTCTAAACAAAATGTGTCATAGCTTGACATTAGAATGTTAAAAAGTAAACGCACGAAATAAATACATTCTATTTCTTATGACTATTTCAAACTAAAAAATTTCCGGTTATATAATTTCATAGAATTTGCGCACATATAAACACGTACGGATAGAATATTTCTAAATACTCTCCTAAAGAGAATAATGCACATGAAAACTGCTTTAGATGATAAACTAAACTTCAGTTCGGTTTCCTAGTCAATTAATTTAAAATTATTACCTGTCGTGTAAATGCAGTTAAAATGTTCCATTTCCTTTAACCCGAGAGGTGACATTAATTAACTCGAGAGAATTAAATTAACCTCGCACATTCTTATCACTTTTTAAACTTGTAACGGGATGATATCTAAAACTTGTAAGAGGTTGATATCTTTTTGGTTACAAATAACACTTTCAGAACAGCTTACTTAACTGCACAGCAGAACTACAAACTTTTCTGGTTTGGGGCAAAAATCCTCAGCTTAAAAAAAAAGCATTCCATTTAAAGTCAAAATCTTTCCGGGTTATAACATCATTTACATCTAAAACTCATCCCATCTACGCATTAATGATGAAGTTAAATGATCATCTCATGGTAAAATGGTTATCCTTGCACGCTTGGGGGTAACCACCATACTAACTCTTCACCGCAAATCTTCAATCGTGTCTTTGGCAAGCGTGAAGCCTTATAATGAAGCAAAACAAGTAAATAAAGTGTGAACACGGTTCAGTAAGGGAAAAATCCACATGGGGGCTGATTGAATACGGAAGGGAGGGGAAGCGAAATAAACCTCCCCCTTTCTTTGCTTTGCGTGACTCGACCCCGAAACTGCCAAGGTGAAATGGAATTCCAAGATAGCCTAGAAATGCTAATAAAATGCGTGGGTAGACAGATGGACTGATAAGTTGCGGGGAGAAAAAAAAGAAATCGCAATCTTTGGGTTTTTTGTAATAGAAAAGGATTATTGGATAGAAAAAAAGACAAGATGTTGTTGGTAAAAATATTCCTTATCTTTCTGCCATTCGTTTCTTTTGTAAAAAAGATCGCACAATAGACAGACCGAGTTCTAGCAAAGATTTAATTTTTTTAAACTTCCAATGGGGCTGCGGATTGGTATTTTTACAATTGCAGACCCAGTACATAATCTGGGAGTTGGCATAACTTTTTAATGCGGTACCATATAGGTGGATATCAACAGCTGCAATATGATTTCAACGCACAATTTGCTCTCCAGATAGAGCCACCTGAGCTCTGCCAATGCGAAACCGTACTTAGGATTTTAATTTTGACCGAGAGCACCCAAGCCGATTTTCTGCATCATAAAATTCATCGACTTGGGCGTAAACTTGGGTGTAGAAGGCCAGCGCCTAACCAACTACTCCACCCAGCCGGTCTTAGAATGAAATATATTGCAAGGTATAACGAATTTAGTTTCCTTTATGCAAAATAAATAAATATAATACAAATAAAAAGCGGTATCAATGAAATATTTTCAATTCATTGAGAGTAATGAGCCGAGAAATCTTAGGAAAATATTTTAATTAAAAATGATTTGATCTTTTTACGCATTTAAAAACTTCTGACAGAGATTAAAATTTTTTTTACTTACAATTAAAAGTATTTAATATTATCAATGTAACCTTTCATGGTTTCAAATTATTTTTTTCTCCAAAATATCTTGGGCTTTTTCATAGAAAATTATTTAAAACAGCTCAAGTATGTCCAAGAAAAATCAAAGTTTTCCAATAAATACTTCAAAATAGCAAACTATTTTAGAACATCCATGAACACTTTATTGAAGTTTCGAAATGCATTTGCAGAAATGATATTGAACTAAAAATTTATCAGAAATAAAAATAAGAAAATCTCTGCTTAGAAATATCAAAATAAATGATCTTTCTCCAACCAAAGAATAACAATCAATTTAACATAAAAACATCCAATAATTTGCATCTGTTTCGAATTTTTCACACCATTAATCTTTATGATTTGTAAAATCGATTTATTTTTAACAAATGATAGGCAAGAAACCATTTAGCAATAACACAACCTTTGAAAATCGAATAAAAGAAAATGAATAACACAAAATTTACCACAAGATTGCTTGAGTAGGTAGTATTCTCTGCAAACATCCATATTTCAATCGCCTGTCTTTATCGAAAACAACTGAATGCCTGGAGCCATACAAAGTCCCATTGATCAAGATATACATTGCTTTGCCGACTGTTACACAATGAGATATTTAATCGACATATTTTCAGATTAATCGTACTACGATAAACATTTCAAATTCTGAAAACGATCTTCATGCGTTGAAAATTTACTTTTGAAGTGTAACGCGTCATAAAAAAGAAAAGCAGACGATATTGTTAGAATTAACTTCGACCGTTTAATAAACATGTGAAATACCAGATTGTTACATCCAGGCACTGTGACGTCGGCGATGCAGAATCCAATCTTCACTCGTTCCACTTTCGCCATTTTTTTCGTTTCTTTCGCAGAGTCATCGTGGCTAACGAACTCCTGCTGCATATCAGATGTCAAGTCAAAAGAAGAATTAAATTCAGTATCAGGTGAATCGGAAAACAAAATTTCACATATAAAAGCAAGCTAGTACGAAAAATACGATTAAAAAAAGAACACATCTTACGTTAATTGAAAAACTTATTATGCAAGTTTTGGCAAGAGCTTGGCAAACAGCCATGCCAATGATTAAGTGCTCAAATTATGTTCTCTTTAACACACAGCAAAAATGAACGATAATATTTCTTCCATTAGTTTAAGAAGGTTTAATTTTTGCATTTATTCTTCTATGAATCGATCATCGTTAGGAACTTAATTTTGTCGACCATTTTGTTTTTTTCTCTTTTTTTTAAAATACTTTAACAGAAAGTTTTCTTAAGAACTTTTAGCATAAATTGCCGTCAAGAACAAAAATATTTCGGAGTAAAAGACAATGCGTGCTTTAATTGAAATAAAAAAATTAATTCTCAAAATTAGTTTTAATATTTTACGAAATAAATTTGATTCGAATTTATTTTCAGCAAGCAATTATTTGGGTTTCACTCTAATCTATATTTATTATTCCTATTATTTTATGAAATCAAATATTTGATAAGTTGATGTCTATTTCTGATGCATATAATTCAATTTCAAAGTTTAAATTTTTAATCTCCTTGAATATAAGAAAAATGCAGAATTTCTAATAACTGAAAGAAAATTTCCTTTTTATCATCGTTATTGAAAGCAAATGACCATAAAAATTTGTATGCATTAGAATTTCGATATTAATTTTAAAATTATCATTAAAAAAGATATTTATAATGTATCGGGTTTGTTTAAAAAGAAATATAATTCGATATCTTTTTCACAATAAATGTCAAAGCCAGAAAATTTATAAAAGACAAAAACAAAAGAAAACAATTTTAGGGCTTATTCAAAACAAAGCAATTTATTTTAAATAAGCCATTTAATTTGAATTGTTTATCTTCGAATCCAATTATTTATTATTTGAGAAAGATTCAATGACTTCCAACCACAGAAAATCAAACAAAAATTACATCAACAATTATTACTAATTGAAGCAAACATTTTCAAAACAAATTTTAAATAAGCATGATTATTTTATGTTGAGTGCAAGTCCACATTCTTTTGTAAGGAAAAAACCCCGAAATTTCAAAACAGAATAGAAATCAGATAACAAGCATAAAAACAGAAGATTTCTTAAATATCATTACAGATTTTAGCACTTAGAACAATTTAACAGAAACATCCACGAAAAAAGAAAACAAAGATGATAATCGCAACGAAAACCCAAACACACTTGTCAACACCAAGGGAAAATGTTTATCATATGCTGCACTAGCTTTGTTAAAACAACCAAGAGCCATAAATAGAGGAAAAAATTCAAAAATAGATGCTATATGTAACGTTCTACTAAATAACACTAGTGGTAAACACATGCTGCTTTGTGGTGAATGATGCATACATAAAAAAAAGCAGGTTTTTAACAAAACGGTTAAATAATAATTCCGATCAAATTTTGCAAAAATAACTTAACAGTTAAAGAACTTAAAATGGATCAGAACCGATTTATGACAAATAAACAAAGGTTTTTGACAGATGGTTTAGAATTATTTTTCGCGAGAGAATTAGAATTCTTTAAAGAAAAATCGGAAAGAGCTCTAAGATTAAGACAAGTCTAATGAACAAAATTAAAATGTTTTCAAAATTATCTCTTTCGCAACATAAAATAACGATCACAATTCAGTCCAGGAATAAGAATGATACGAGTTTACCCTAAAATAACTGGTAAAAAGCAATGAAACTAAAAATGCTAAAATAAAAAGTGGTGGAAAAAAGAAATGTCAGACACGTATGGATCAGAAAGGGGAAAAAAAGCAAACGATTTTTATCACTTGATTGATGTCTCGTGAGGGGAAATACTGATAATGTAATCATTTCGGCGAATGCAGATATGCAAATTGATATGGACATGCAAAAGTAAATGGATAAGGTCTCCGGTCAGAACCCAAAATAATGTAGTCTCCATTTTTTCGGATAAGAGTCGTGAAAAACAAGACTTTTTATACTTAGGCGCCAAATTTAAACCAAATAAGTACGATATATTTCATCAAAATAATGTTAAGACGGATTTTCATCATTATCATTTAAAGAAATAACTTACGCTTATCTAAATTAATGTAAATATTTGTTTAAAGTAATCATTTCGTGGTGTAGTTCTAGTCATTTACAACGCGCAATAAGTTTAAATTTTCTTATGAGATCAATTGAGTTTCTAAGCGTAATGATGGAGTTATATATAGTTCCGTAATAAGGCGTGAAATTTGCATTCCTGAGCAGTTGTAGTACTCTATTTTATACTGTCTTCTTAAAAATCTCAGTTTATTTAGAAAATGAATTTTCTGGCTATTGCACATTTTTTTTACCTGGTATTTGGCATTGGTAATATAGTATTTTTTCGTATTCTTCTAGTGCTGTGATTATCTTTAATAATAATGAAATCTTATTCTTATACTATTTTCTCTTCCTTGCAGTTTAGTGTACAGGCAAATGTAGGAAAGATTGGCTGGTTTTTAAATTATTAGACCCAACAATCTTGGTTCATATAGCTAAGAGTTTACTTTTGTACTACTGAGGTTATTTTATTTTTCACCTACACCATCTTATTATCTCTAATATATGACTATGCATAATTAGTATATTAAGTGCTTATGAAAACATGTATGCAATCTATTGCTTATTAAATTAGAAAACACATCTTAGATTTCTAATTATTTCTTTTTCATATAACTATTTATAAAATTTGAGATCAGAAATGCAAGCATTTATGCTTTTAACATAGCACGAAAATATAATTAGTAATCTAATACGATTACAACCCAATTTCTCTCTCTCGAAAGCAATCTAAGGGAAAAAAATTTAAAGATGAAACATTAAATAAAGATTGTATAATATATGCATTTTGGTATTAATACACCATGATATTTAGTTTGAACGATGCTGTTAAACTAATGAATTATTTCATATTTCTCGAACATAAATTATGAGGAGATTTTACAATAAATAGTCTACAAAATTAGATGTTTTGTTCCAACTCACTCCCTTACAAAATCAATGTATTCTTTTAAAAATCGATAAGAAATTACCATCATAATAACATATTTATCATATCAGATATCGGCGCCAAATATTTATAGTTATCATGAAGCATGGAAAGATAATGGGATGATTTTGGTGGCTTAGAGACAATCCAACGTACATACAGTAAATTTTAAAAATAATTTATAAAATTTTACATTAAAAATTGCACTGAAGCCGACTCGTTCGATTGGATTCAATACCATAAACGTTCACAAAGATCTCATGAAATTTGTATAATTTTATAATTTTAAAGTATAAACATTGTACTCCAGATTCTGACCACAAAGATTTAAATTTGGACTAGAATAAAAAAAAGTATGTCTTAAGTATGTGCAAAATCAATCTTCGAAGTTTTTTAACACCTTCGAACGTTTCACAACCTAACTCTGTCAATGATTTCAAAATTCAGCTAGAAATATAAATATGTCTTCATTATTTCATGTTGTAGTATTTGGAATAATAGTACCCTAAATGTCTAGCTATTAAGCTGTAACACTATTAATCAAATACGGAAGTTTCCATTTTTGCAGGTTCATAATCCTTAAAATCGAACAATAAATTTTTAGGTATGATACATTCTAAGAGCATAAGTACCTTTGAAAATCATCTAACTACCTTAGAATAGTAGGTTGAAATTTAAACCTTGTAGCTCCCCAGCCACTTTCTAAATGAAACATCATTTACTTTTTTTCCCTGCCATTCGGAAAGCCTAAAGAAAGAAAATTTTAGAATGTATCCCCCCTAAAAATTAACCTAAGAGCCTAAGCACCTTTGCAAGTCATCCAACCATCCTACACTAGTTGGTCGAAATTTAAACCAATCTTAGCACTCTAACCACCAACTAAATGAAACACTCTTTACTTTTCTTCAATTCGAAAAGCCTGAAGCAGAATTTTTTTTCCGAAGTCAGTATTTATCGCCTTTCATCGTTTCTCTATTTTTTCAAAACACAAGCATAGAAGCTCATTTGGGAAAAATACAAATAACGAAAACGAGTTACTCTGTCATATTTAAAAACAGAAACGCAAATGACAAGTCACTCTTTGTTCCTCGGGCGGCACGTGGCTCAAACATAAAAGATCGTCAGCATGTGTGTGGGGGGTTTATTTTTCTCGACGACCTTTCAAGGGCTATGATAACAGATGGAGATAACGGTAAAAAAGGCCTTTCACTTCGTCACAGAGAAGATTTCAGTGGCAAGGAGTTAAAAAAAAGAGATGGATTTGACAACCGGATGCAATGAGCTAAATTTAAATAAATGTTTTAATTTTATAAGAAATCTGTTCGGAAAAAAAGGATTCAAAACATCTGTAGGAAATACAAGACGAGTTTGTTGGTGCATAGTTTTTTTGCGCTTCCTTTTAAAATGTTGCTATTTTCTTTGTCTTAAACGCGGACCCCATTATTTAGATAAATTCATACTGCGCAAAGTTAATTCCTAGACAGATTAATAACAGCGATTTGCGGGTCAACTGTCGTTTGGTTACTAATTTTTTGTTAATTTACCATAGGTGGAATATACATTTAAGACAACTGAATGTTAGTGGCACAATTGGTACTTTTAAAACATTTTTTTCACGTGATTTAAAAAAAAACCGATCAGATTGTCAAAAATACTGAAATGACAGTTGAAATAAGGTTTGAATAATCGAAGACCTAGAAATGATAAGATTCTGTTTTAGAACAAATTTATTTTTCTATTTTTTGATTAAATTTATTATATATATATATATATATATTCAAAAAATATATTTATGTATGAAAATTTTTTATATTAAAATATAAAAACATATTTAAAAATGAAGATTTAGAATTTTGTATTGTAAATTGGAATAAAAATGTGATGAAGATGAAGTAAAACGATAAGTACAGTAAAAACTTCTTAAAATAAAGAAAATACGCATTAATGACAAAAAAATTAAGATAAAAAAAACTTTTTGGAGAAAAGGTAAAATTTAAAAGCTTTTAAAAGCGCATATCATCACAGTAAGGGAAATTGTCTTCTGCTCAAAACCGAGTTTCAAATAGAAAATTTAAAAGTTCATTAAAGGGAAAACGTGCTGAATGACTGCTATAAGAAATTTCTATATAGATCATATATCATTTGAAAATCATTTAGAACAATTTAATACTTTCCAAATAAGCAAGATATTTGTTAAAATTTAAAATAATGTACTGTGGTCTTTAAGTTTAATATATAAAAAAATAAATAAACATATCCAATATTCTTAAGCAATGCTACACAAATTAACGGTTTTAAAATTATCTAATAATTTTTTCTCGTAATACTTATGACCGATTCTTCCTCAAATATTTGCCTTTAAACCGAAGTTTTGTTACCACTAAGAACATAAGCACCAATATCTGCTGTATGTATTTGAAAATATGCTTTCAAACATTTAAAAACAATCACAAAGAGATAAACACATTATGCAATACTGACTAAACATACAACTGAAATCGAATGAAGACAATATAGAAATGACAAGGCTCCAGTTTACCTTCCACTTAAACTACAAGTTAAAAAAAATGGTGTAATTGCAATTCCACGTAATAAATTAGGACACTGGGCATATATGTGACGGAAAACTGACAATGCAACACAAAGAACAAAGAGAGGTCAATCGACAACGCGAATGTCCAAAGAGAGCGTAATCGAATGCGGTCTTTTGTAACTGGATATGGATGTTGCTCAATATTGCAATTAAAAAACAAGCTCACGAACACACACAAAGTAATTCTAGATTTCTCCAACATTGTTGAAATTCTTGGTAATTATCGAAGTTTGATACATACGCTGACAATTGCTAATGCAACATTAACCTACAGTTCAATAAAATGTGTTTCGCTGATTAGATGAAAATTAATAAGTTCGTACTGCAATGGTGATAATATTGTACAAAAGAATTTACGACACAATTTCTTTTAACTAGTTAACTGTGATTGAAGAGTATACTCGTCAGCCATAAAAAATAGTAGTGATTATTGGCAATTTAAATAGTAATTTTTGAGAAAAACAAAACATATTCTCAAATTTCAAGATGTTTAGAATATTTGAGGTCAGGGCAGAGCAAAACAAATAATATATAATTCGAAATGAACTAATGCATCCCCCGAATGCAGCGGATGGAACAGCGAAAAGTTCGAATAGCGAATTCATGTATGTGCGATGGTAATGTTTTTTAGATGTTAGTCTGTTGTTGTTGCTGCTCATCTCCATGTCTAGCCAAGCTATAGGCGAAGTCCATGATATCATTCACTCTCAAAAAGTCCAACACCATTAGAGGGTCTTCATATAGATCTTGTTTTGCGAGCCCAGACAATCACACACAAGAATGTGTTCTGGAGATGCCTAACAGGCAGAACCCTAACACAAGTAGGAAAAACTTTGTTTCCACCTTTAAAAGTCAAAGTTCGGAGGTGGCCACTCCGGAAACGAGATAAAATAGTTTGTTCCTGCCTGCTGCATTGAAGGGAAAGAGGGCGTTTAGCTAGATGTTAGTCTAAAAGTAGCAAATACAAAAGTTGGAAAGTTGGTTTACATTAGGGTTCTCTCAGGCATGGTCAGCCATGGAACAAATGCTTGGAGCTGCTTAGGCGCTGAGCCCATTGATAGTTGTTGGCCCGAAGTTACCTTGCTATCGAGCGGTGTAAATGCTAATTGTTTGATGTTACAACCATGTGCTGGCAGAATAATGGTCCAATGCCTTGCTGCTTAAAGGATAGTTATTTTATTGGGGGTTGGAAAGGCAAGGATGCTTTCTGGTAGGAGAACTGTGATCAACCCTACAGCATCTACTCCAGAGCTTCCAAAGAATTAAGACAAATAGAAAATATTTTTGTCACTAAATAAGGAAGTAAACTAATGTGTGTTTAGATCTCTCAGTTTGAAAATTTTGATGGTTAAACTAAAATCCATAGATAAAAGTTAAGGTCGGAAGGACCGTCGGCCTTATGCATGTGTGTAATATATGTTTTTATGTTAACCATATAAATAAGTATTACTAACAAAATTGGCAATTTTATAAAATAAACCCACCTTTTTGATCCAATATTTTAACAGCGACCCTTACTCTGTGATTGACGAGTATAATCGTTACCGCTCGATTTCCATGAAACATAGTTGCGCGCTCTCAAACACGGGAGCGCCACAGTTAACAGTTTAGAATCAAATAAAATAATTAATATAATAAAAATAATAAAATAATTTCAAAAAGGTGAAAAAAGGCAAGAAATTACCAAAATCGAACGAATTATACCCCTCCCCTTTCTAAAAGTTTATGGCTAATGTCTTTCTCCCAGGGATATAGTACTTTTATTTTGTTCTGTATTTTTGGTGGGGTTCAAAAGTCTATGATAAACATCATGGTCATGACAGTCACATGATAAACGCAATAACGTGTACTCCATTGAATTCAAAACTGACATTAAACGTGTACTCGTTCTACTTGTAAAATTTGGTTACAATTTCAAATCTGATAAAATTGTTAGAACATTAACCTACTTAAAATTTTTTTTCAAAATTTAAATCTTATATATACGAGTCCTATTAAATCAAATGCATTTTATTTACATATGTGCATTGTTACTGATAACAAATATGTACTTTTTAAAAGAAAGTTTCTATAAAATTATAAGTTGGTAACAGCCAAGGGATTGGTTGGAAAACGTGATTTCAGTTATGTGTGTATGACGTCATATGAATTCAGCCCATTAGGTATATTCACATTTCTTGTCGCTCACAGATTGTTGTGATACATCAATAATTTTAATTTCCCCCAATTATTTGTGATAATTGAATGCTAATTAAAATTTACATCTATTTTTTAAAAAAAAAAACACCATTATATTTAAAATATACTATTACTAATACTTATTTATATTTAAAAAAAATTGCTCTTATAACACGCACACACCGAACATATATTTTGAACAACAGTAATTTTTACGAATCGAACTAAAACATGAATTACAGCATTTAAGAATTGGCACACAAATTGTTATGGAAAATAATCTGCGAAAAACTTACCAGTTACGAGAAAATAAGATAAGTGGAATTTAAAAGCAGGGAAGAAACTTACCTAGAAAGAAAAAAAAAAGAATTAAAATGGTATAATAAATATATAGAAAGAAGGTATATTTGATTTCATAATCTTTAAATATAACAAAACGTAAGCAAAAATTTTTCCAATCGGTACTGTAGCGTCGACCAATTTTGTCAAAGAAAAGACATCGTTAATTTAAAAAATGTCACCAAATGCTGCCATCGTTATTTCTGTGTTCGAACGTGCACGGGAACGGTTTCTACTATTGGCTTTCTTTGTGGCTTTTGGCAACATATTTTGATTAGATGAAATTTGTCGACGGTAAAATACGTCTAATCATACCTTCTAATCATAAAAGCTTTAAGAAATGCTAAAAGTTTATATTTGAAATATTTTCCTGCGTTTGTAACAAATAATTAAAAGGACACACACGCATTAAAAACATTTAAAAAGTAGATGTTTAGTATTTTTTTAAAATTGAAAATACCACAACGATATTGCCATAAGGCAATTTTTAAAATAATTGGGGTGGAGACCTCTGTCTCGGCAGACCAAGTAAACTGTACAAATTACACAACGGTTCATACTCTTCGCTCAAATTGCAAAACTAATTTACATGTATCATGTATTTATTTGTTTGTTCTTTTCGCAAAATTCATTCTTGGCGCTCCTCTTCAGCAAATCCATCACTGAAGCTGCATCATCCAACACTTTATTGATAAAATCCTCAGTTTGATAAACCCGCAACTTCTGCAGCTTCCTGAGTATTTAGTTCCGTTGGATGTTATTAACTATTCATATGAAGAGAACCCTTTCTTCTCACATAGCAATTCCAGTCCAGGCAATCAATGCAATATTTTCTGCGAGAGCTTGCAATAATGTACTATCACAGCAGCATTGGCGACATTATATAAAACAAAGCCCATGGTTGCCAGTTCAGCACATAAGACACATGCGAAATTGGGGTTGCAACTTAGGATTATCTTGAATGTGGATTGTTCTTAGTACGTAATAAATGCATGACAGCATCGTGAAATGTTTTTTATATATAGCGAGAGAAATTTTTGTGCGAGTTTAACACTATTTTACGGAATGAATTATTAAATAATTTAATTTCTCCAATCGTTTGAATCGTACTACGTTACCATAGCAACACAAACGAAAATATTGAAATCACGTGATTAAAATAAAGAATTTGAGAGACGATTTTGACATTAATCAGTCATCCATCAATAGATAGCATTATATAACCACTTCGAGATAATTTGAGAAAATACCAATGCATATTCCCTTGATAAGAAAACAATTGTTAAATAATCTCATCGGAAAACTTTTTTTTTACAATTTTTCTTTCTTTTTTACAAGTTTCGAACATCAAGACTTTTTCCCAAGATTTGAAAAAGAACAGTTTTGATCAAGAAAACACCAAATATCGAGCCGTAATCTATTTAGGAAGACTACGTCAAGTTAAGGGATAAAAAACTAAATTCATACAGAAAAAAAAAAATCGTTTGCGAAATATAGAGAAAAAAAATCGATTCGTTGGCAGTTCTTCGATAATCGTTTGATGAAGCGCGGCCGATTTTAAGTTTAAAGAACGAAGAAAGAAGCTTAAAAACTTTAATCCTCCTCTACAACGTTAAGCCGTGATCTAAAAAGTTTTTACCAAAATCTTTAAATCCAAAAGATCGTTAAAGTTTAACGGTAAAAGGAGGAGGGGGAGATTACCGTTATGTGTTTGGAAGCAGTGATTTCGGGAGGGGAGAAGAATCGACCCTGGGGTAGAATTAAGAATCCTCTAACTTAATTTGGAAAGAACTTCCAATCTTTAATACATTACCCGTTCAATTTTAAGGAAAGACGTTTTTTACAAGGAAATCCTTTCAAATCCGAGCCATAATTAAATATAAAGATTTTAAGATGCGTTTAAAGCGCAGTATTACGTCCAAGTAAACCATGTTAAAAGAAATCTATTCATTTTTCTTACATTTTATAAGAAAAAAACAACGGTTGAAATAACCATCGTATACCTAAGATTTCATAAGAGATTGCAGCTGTTATATTTTCTGAATCTTTAATTCCATTGGTCAGTTAGATGATTACATTCATTACAGTAGAACGTCGTCTATCCGAGCGTTTATTTTCCGGAGCGTCAAATATCCGAACCAAAGTCCGCATCCGTTTTTAAACAGTGCAATGCTCAGCAGTTTAGTGTGAGGCCAAAAGCGACGAGAAACCCAAGGTCAGGGATATTTGGGGAGTTTCAGAGGTGTGATTTGGTAAAATCTACGCTGAATATTAGGTCAGTTTGTTTCCAAGTGAGGGGGTATATACGTGCTTTTTGTTGAGTTTGTTGATGTAGAAACCTAGATGGCATGCGGTGCAGAAGACTGGATTTCAAATGCTAAATAATGACGAGATAGTGACTTCTGTGCAGGAAGTATCCGATCCTGCCAACGATGAAACGAATGAAGACGAGGACAACAACAACGAAAGGATCAAGGGTCCATCGAATGCTGACTCGTTTTTCTGCGTTAGAGACAGCTATGAAGTGGTACGAACAACAGAGTGCTGTCCTACTCAACTACTGCCGCTCAAGAGAATCAGAGACCTTGCAGCGAAAAACGAAGGTGTACAATGGTACAGCGAAAAATAGGTGATTATTTTCCACAATCAAAGTAAATTTGTGACATTTTTCTTTTTCTTTTTTCAAGCCCATTTCCCGCATGTGATGATTTTCAATATTTGTATAGTGTCCAGTATCACATACTCCATGGATCGCATTCGGTTTTCGGTTATCGGTTATCAAACGGTGTGCAGTCCCAATTGATTCAGATAAACGACGTTCTACTATATATGTTTATGTTAGTCCAATAATTCAGCCCGTCTTTTACACACATGGGTTAGTTTCTTAGACGACACAGAAGACATGTACTTAGCACAAAGAACATTACATAGCTGATTCTACAAGCTAAAAAAAGTAAAACTCTCAGATGACTTGCAGCGCCATCTATTCATTTTGCATTTAATTTACAACAACAGCGTTGATTGAGAATTTTGAAGACAATGAAATTTGTAATATCCAAAGTGTTTTAAAGATTCAAAAGCAAATAAATTCCATATATTAGAATCATATGCTTGTAATTTTGAATTTAAAGGGGGGGAAACTTTAATACAGAATAAAGTCAATCACGAAGAGTGGAGTCAGTGTTTACGACGCACTAATAAGCAACACGAGAGTTATGGGCAACAGACCTCGTAATTTTGAACAACGGTCAGGTGACAAGGACACCTGAGATGGCAATCCCACTTTCCTAAGTACCAAACCACGCCAATGAAAGGATTTTGAACCAGACAGATTTAACCTCCCTACACGGTGGGTCTTCAGTGGCACTAGGGCTCTAATTTACGACACCAGCCGAGGATTTGTGACCAGTGGCGCACCCGGGGGGGGGGGGGTTCCGGAGCCGGACCCCTTCTCATCACCCTTGATTTTTTTCGATTGATTATTATTCCCTGTATATAGCATGAAAAAATTTAAATAAGCGTTTATTATTAATTAATGCCAATTATTAAATAATTTATTTTATTTCCCGGGCATTCGACAAAATAAAAAGAATGTTTGGCGGCGTATTGGGGTATGATATGAGAATGGTGGACATTCGGTCCTGGACACCCTCCCTTTCCTTGGAAAATTCCTGTGCGCGCCACTGTTGGCGATTTGCGATCATAACCACTAGGCTATGGAGACAACTAGAAATGGTGGAACAGATATTTTAACATTTGAAGTTATATCAAAGAACGTAAAAATGTACCCTCGAAACATATTTGCTGATGTAAAAGGGGATTAAAATTCCGTTTGTTAAAAATACTTAGAGGGAAATTCTTGATTTAATAAAGTTATGTAATGGTTTATCGCAAAGGATATTTTAAGATAGAGAAAATTACATTGCAGATCAGATGATTTTTTTTTACCAGGCAAATAATGCCAGTCCTTTAGAGAAAATACCAGTGAACAAAACTTAGAAGCAAAAAGGCTTCTTTTCAACGTGTATCAAATTAAAAAAAAATTCCAAAAAACCCCTTGATACATATATATCCTCAAATAGCCTGGTTACCTTTATTTGACCTCAACCATGTACCTCCCCCCCCACACACACCTGCTTGAAAACATCAAATTTCAAAACATTTTAATGATTTTGAAGACTTAAAAACCAAACACTCAGAAAGAGTCATCGACATTACGTCGAAATGTGTGGAAAATATTCTAAACCAAGGGTGGACAACCTTTTGGGAAAGAGTGCCACTATCTGATAAAAATTACGCATGCCACTTTAAACTTTTCCAACTAACAAAAGAGTATGAAAGGTGAAAAAGTGCTACTTATATGCTTATTATGGATTTTTTAAGCAAACAGCATATATTTTATGTAGATCTTAGTGGAAATATAAAAATAGTACAATAAATAAGATAAAAGTACAAACTGAAGTTTTATTGTTAAAAAAAGTTCAGTTTCAATCAGTTAGGTTTAGTATAAAATAAAAATGAGAAACCAGAAAAATACAGTTCTAAATAATTATTAAACAGTCAAGACATAATTAAAGTGATTTTTAAATTTTTAAACTTTTTACTGAGTTATCTACATTAGGATTAGTTCTCGAAGATGCTAACAAAATCGGTTTGTTTTAGGTGTGCATCAGTCTCTTTTTTTCCCTCCCAAATCGAGACAAAAAAAGCAAAGTTCACAAAAGGAGATATAGGATCAATCAGGATTGGAAAAAAAAAACAATCTTTTCTTTGTACTGTTAAATATAAATTATTTAACTGTCAAAAAGTATCGGTAAGAAAAACTAAATATCAAAGCATATCTTGAATAAAACAGTAAAAAAGATTAATAATTATCATATTTTTAATTTTTTCAAAATTTTCAATAAGTCTTCGCGTGCCACTCTTGCAACTCAGACGTGCCACACTGTGGCACTCATGCCGCGGGTTGGCCACCCCTGTTCTAAACACTTAATCTAACGCCAATTTTTTTATACTATGAACGGACACAAACGATTTCCAATTTAAACGAATAGCAAAAAACCGACGACTTTCAAATTATAAAATTTTCCCTCTTTATTTCCAAAAACGATATTTTCTCTGGATATTCAAGTAGTTACCCAATTGATGAAAAACGCTTTTCCCACGACCCATCTTGAGCGTCATAAAGTATGTTGTATCGGTGTTCAATGACGTAAACATCATGCATCATCTCATTTCGCACATTCACACAGCAGGCTGGAGGACATAGCAGTTGGTTGACACACAAGCACAAAGTTTGCAAAATGTCGGAAATTTTAATTTGGCCAGCAGGTGTTTCAAAATTAAGTGGAATGCGGTACAAATTACATTAACATGCATAAATTAATGAAACACCGTCGAGTTTCGACAAATTTCTGGAGAAAAAAAGAAATTAAATCCTAATATTAGCCTTTTCTGAAACACATACGAGCATCCACACTCTTCCGCATGGTCCAATTTTGCTCTATTAAAATGCGATTTAAAGTGTACAATTATAATGAAACATTTATCCAAATACATAATAAATGATAAAAATCAATGCTTTAGTAAATTTAAAGGGATATATTGTCAATTCTAAAATAATAATATAAGCATAATTATAAAAAAAAAAAAAAATATAAATATATTGTTTTAAATTAATAACATTACATTGTTCATATTTATCTACATTTTTTACAGATTATGTAAAATAGAAATTCAAAAATATTTTTTTTTAGATATTGTACACCGAACACTATTACGTAAAGGGAACAGTTATGGGGGAAAAAACTCAAATTAATTGGCGTCAATGATAAAACATTCGCGCACTATATTCTTATTCTTAAAACTTATTTCAGTTTGTTGTTACTGTTTCTTACAAGTTTAATGTTATTCGATATGTATAACTTTGTGCAATAATAAAGTATATTTGAACAAATGAAAAATGGCTGATAAGACTACATATTAATCCAACAAAATGCACATTGTTTTGTATTTTTCTCATAATTTTTATTTACCTCACGCCTAAAACAAATCAAAATAACCATTACGCACTAATATTTACTCTCAGCAACCTTGTGGTCATGTAAAGGTTAAAAAACGGTAAAAATCAATAGCTAAAAAGAATTGTTTGGAATTCTCCGAAATCGCCCTGGATACATAAGGAAAGTTGAGGAATTAACTTACATTATCCAAAAGAAAAAACGAGTAAATTCTTCCAAATTCCAAAAGTACGAATGCTCCAAAATTAATCCACAAACCGAGACTAAATACAGTTAAATTTCTCCCCAAACGACACAAAAAAGTACCTAAATCAACTCAAGAGTGTAATTCCCTTTGCACATTACACCAGTCTAGAAAACGCAAAAGTGACAGCATCATCAAGTTGCATCTCAAACGGAGAGAATATCTCCACGCAAAACGACTTTCACAACTCGAGAAGAATAAATAATGGACAGGCAAAGTAGAAGTGCAGTTTATTCATCCCCAAATCGTCTGCTTCCGTGAGAACGCGCGTAGTGGCTTAAAAGTAGTTGTTTGCTCTTGTGAAAAGAATAGCTAAAGTGCAGATGTAGCAATTTCGTAGCTTTTTAAACCTTCAAATGGGGGGAAAGCAGCCACAAAACCGTTTTTTATTAAAAATTGTGCATCGAAAATAAGCATTGCGTTTCTGAAGAATACGATGCTTGTTAAAATGCATTTTTTTTTTACTCTTTAGTGAAAACAATGTACTGCTGAGGAAACGTTGCGAAATGACAATACATCAACAGGGCGGCAAAAGAAGTTGTTCAATATTTTTTTAAAGAAAGTATGAAAATTCATAATTGTATTGTATGCTTTTCCAAACAAGAACTTTTAAATCGCAAATTAATTAAATAATTTTAAAATAATTGTAAAATACAAACTAAAAATGTGTAATAAAAAAACCGCTCATTATTCAAAATTAACTTTAGGATTCGTTAATTTTTAAATAAAATGCATAACACCTGAGATGGCACTCCCATCTCCTAACTTCCACACGAAAGCAATGGGAGGACGTTTGAGCCTCGATATATGTAAAGTGCATCGACCTCCTCAACATGGCGGATTTTTAGCGGCCCTAGTCTTGAACTCATGACACGTCAGCCAAGACTCCGTAACCTTAAACCCTAGGCTATCAAGATCACTTAATAATGTCAGGCTAATAAAATAAACAAAGGCTGCTGGTGACGGTACTTGAAAAATTGAATCATGACAGAGTGACGAGATAGGCACTTTTCCGCGTCAAGTAAGTTGAGCTTATGTACTACTTTTCCTATCTATGCCTTGCCAATGCGAGAATTTTTGGATTTATATTACAACTAGTTTCCATAACACGATGGTTTTCTGGAGAACTAGACGCGAATCCTTTACCCATCACTTACAAGCTCGTTGCTTTTCCAAATTAAATATACCGAGAAGAGCAATATTATCTTTAAAAAATGTATCTAAAACATTAATTACAATTTAAAAAAAATAATTTGATAAGTTAACTTCTAAAAAAATTAGGAAACCACCCTTTATTATAATCAGCAGTCTTTAAAAGTTCACAAAAAAAAATTACAAATAAATAACACCATAAGATAGGATAATTATCAATAAACTTTAATTTACAACGCGAATTCCGAAGCATTTGGGAAAATTAAATCTTACTTCAATGAATTCGATACAAGCAGTGAAAAAAGTTGTACAAAAAAAATTATGTATTAAAAAAAATAACCCAGCCGAAGATTTAAAATATTGGGTTAATAAAAATTAATTACAAACGAAAAGATATTACTTAAACTAATAACAATCTAGAAAATATTCATTAAAAGGTATAAAAAAATCGCATTAAAAAGTTTCTTCCTTCTCGAATATTAATTAAGAACCATGGCGAAAACTGCAAAAGCAACAGAAGATGGTACAAGGGGAGAAAAAATTGGAAAAAAGGTCAAACAATAAGAAAAACACTAAATTAAAAAAAAGAAAGAAAAATACTAAGGATAAGAAAGCAGAAAAAACAGTAGCACTCCTCTGAAAAATAATGACATGTTCATAAAGATGCATGACTGTACAAAGCGAAGATTTAAAAAAAATTACAAAAGAAATGCTTGAAAGAAGCCCTTCAGATTTGGCGGAGAAGTCAAAAGCGGGGAATAAACTTAGGGAAAAAATGAGAGAAGGGAAAAAAAAGAAAGAAAAAGGACGACTCTTTCATTAAAATTAATTTAATCTAGAACAGAACCCGAGAAAAGATGTTATTTATCCAAAAAATTGGGATAGAAAAAAAATTAAGATACATTCCCTACCTAATAATTCTAACTTTAGCATTTCCTTATTTTATTTTTACAAATTGGCATCAGCGAGTACGCCAATCGTTTCAACAAAAAATAATCTTGTTGCGAAAAAAAGGAACTAATTTTCGGTGCATAGCCGTGTAAAAAGATATAAAGGGGAATAGACTCAATTTTACGGTGCTCGTAAAAGGATTTAAGGGGAACAACTCTCATTGGAAGCTTCTTTTATACGCACATTTCTTTTCGTAGTTAAATGTGATTTTTCTTGTGACACCTGTTTGTCCTTCAGGTCCAAACATTCATTAATGCTTGAAATTAAGGAGTTACAAGGTTACAAGCAGTACAACTGTGGGCATAAAGGTAAAATAATTATAAAAATCATTAAAATGTCTTCCATTGGATTTGAAAATATTTTTTAAACACGATTTATATTCATTTTAATTATTTTAAACATAACAAATTCCGTAATTCCTCAAAATAATTTCTAAATTGGTAAACCTAAATATATAAACAGTCGACTCTCGATAATTCGAAGTTGGAGGGACCAATGAAAAACTTTTTTCTTACCTCTCTTGATAATTCAAACTCCAAATTTTTTTCCCTAACACATTTAAATTTGAAACTATGTAATAAAACTACAATTGTACATATGTATAAAATTATTTTAAAGTATTTTTAAAAAGTACATATTACACAACATAAATATTATACAGAAGTAAAAAGTCCTGTATTAAATACATTCTCTCATACACAATCCTACGCATTTCTTCACAATAGTGGACCATCCTTTCTGAACACATGTGTAGCAAGGCCACGTGTTAAACGAAAGATATGGACTGTTCACAATAGGTGCGGTTGGTCTATTGTCCACTTGAAGAAGGAAAGCAATAAAAGTACATTTTCGCCTGATGAATCGGAAAACACTAGACAGATGGTCATTATAGGGGCAACGTTACAGGGGAGACACGCAGATACAATACAAAACTTGTAAGATCCAACCTGTTTGCTACAGGACTGTATATGCTAGTTTGAATTGTCGCAAGCTTTATAAGATAACTTCGAACTATTGCGTGTTGTAGTCTGGCCAGCCACAGATTTTACTTCGAATTATTGAGTGTACCCAAACGTATTGTTTTAGTTCGAAATATCATGAGTTTTTCTAGGGACTGAGCATATATTTCGAATTATCGAAGGTTTGAATTATCAAGAGTCGACTGTATACATCTAGATATTATCCACGATATGAGACTTGAGTCACATATTTGATTGATTGGTTATTCATGTTACGTTTTGCAACGGTACCATCTAGAAAAGACATCGTAAAAAGAATTACCCTTATTATAGCAAATAACAAAAGCAATTATAAGGTTTCACGCGACCAAACCAGAGACGAAGAGCTCTATATATGTTTAAGTGTTGTTGCAATGCAATTCATTTAATGGTTCACATCGTCTTTTTAGGATTAACTTGATAAATTAAATTGTAGACGGTTACGATTATTAGTGCTTAGCACAAAACTCCAAATTTGAAACTAGAACGTATTTTTAAAATTTTTATAACTACCCTCCTTTAATTTGATCCAGAATTCGATTAAAATTTTCCCATTATTAAATAGTTACAGTATTTATAGCTTAACAAATAATTTCGGATTTTCATACTTGAACATTTATAAATGGATGATTAAATATTCTTGCAGTTGAGTTTTGTTTTGTAAACACAGTTTTCCATTAAATTAGCGATTCCTAGAATTATATATATTGAAAGTTATGTTTACAATCTTACCCTTTCTCGCGTTAGCGGTGAATAATTTTGCAATAAAAATTAACAAGAATTAAATTCAGAAGTATGAATGTGTGAGAATATTTTAACATCACTATAAAGCAAAACACATTGGAGGTTTCACGGCAAACTGACCACTTGACCGAAACATCTGCACATGCACACCAAATCCTAAGTTCACGTAAACAGACATAGGCACAGTAGGCATTGGCCTTCATGGGCTGTCACGCCACTGAGTTCAGTTCATAAAGCAAGACTATAAAGCAACATGAGGGCTATTGGCAAAGGACCTCGTAATTTTGAACCACGGTCAAGTAAAGAGGACGACACCTGAGCTGGCACTCTCCGAACTTCCACACCCCGCCAAAGGGAGGACTTTGACCGCCATCTACAAGGTGACACCTGAGCTGTCGCTCCTTCTATCACACTACGTGAAAGGGAGGGCTTTGAAATCGACAGATTCAACAAGGCACCAGGATTCGAACCAGAGAACGCCGGCCACGAGTTCGTGACCATAACCACTAGCCTTCCGCGGCTACAGGAAACATTCAAGAATCAACAGGAATGATAACAAATAATTTAATTTATAAAAATGATGGAATTTGTGTTTTTTTGAACACTCGACAGAAAGAAAATATTACCACACAAAATTGAAAATTTAATTAAGATAAAGAAACGTCTCTTTGCAAATTCTAGGGAAGAGAGAGAGAAATTGCATTTTTTCTTTTCTAAAAAAAATAACACATAGCAGTCTATTAAAAAGTCTTATTCCCCCTCTAAAGAAACAACCCAGCAATCCAAATCTAATTTAAGTTGCACCAAACAAGTAAACGAATAGAAATCAGCGAAGCATAAACGCGGCACTTTTTAAGTGGACTCCAGAGAGAGGCAGTAACAAATTTTCTCCATCCAGATCCGGAATAAGAGAACTCTTCCAAATTCGCTGCCATACAAACCTTCTCGGAAGGAAAATAAAGTCAAATAAAATGGACAGAACTAGAGGATGGGGGTCTTCTTCCACCACCACTGGTTGAGGCTTCGCCCTGTGCCAACTATAAATAAAATGTCCAAAAGAAGAGGGAAAAGAAAATTAGTTGCTTTAAGAGTTTCCCCCTACTTTTATCGCATCAACAACTGGGATCAAATTAAAGTAGAGTTCCCTGGATTGGAACAAATTCCTTGGTGGATGAGAGAAGCCATATTAGACAGGCGGGAATCATTTCCTCAGTGAGTTCTGATATCCCTCCTGTTTTTCTTGAGAAATGATTTTGTCCTTTTCTGTTTTTTTCCCTTTTCTTTCCTTTCTCTTTTTTTACCTCTCAGTTTCTCTGGTTAATGCAAGGGAACCAAATTTTTTCTTGTTTGAAGTAGTGTCTCGATGACTCCGACTGGTGCCATTTTATTTCGAGTGTTGATGATACCAGGAGAGGAATCGTTTTCGTGTATTTTTCTTTCCCTTTCAATCCAAGTGCGCAGACATCGTAAACTGTAGCTGGAAGAATATTTTCCTCCATCATGGCTGATTGAAATTGATATTTTATGAGAGATCTCCAATGCTACTTTTCGGTAAATTGAAAGAAACGATGTAAAATTGACATTGAATCTGGGGAGGAGAAATAAAATGCAATTTTTTTTGGGGGGGGGGGGCGAGAGAGAGGGGTCCGTTCGAATCCTTTGCCGAATGGAACCCGAATTATTTTACCGTAGCACTATAAAGCAACACGAGGGCTGTTGGCGACGGATCTTGTAATTTTGAACCATGACCAAGTAAAGAGGACGACACCCGAGTTGGTACTCTCCTCTCCGAGCTACCATATACAACATCAAAGGAAGGACTTTGACCTCATCTACAAGGCGACTCTTCAGTGGCACTATAGCTCGCACTCATGACACGCCTACCATGAGTCCGTGACAACTAGGCTACTGTGCCACTAAAGCAACGAAAGGACTGCTGGCGAAAAACCTCGAAAGATTGAACCTCGGTCCAGTGACGAAGACGACACCTGAGCTTGCACCCCCTCTCCTTTAAATATTATACCACACCAACGGGAGGACATTGCGCCCCTCGATAGATTTAGCATGCATCGGACCTCTCTATACGGCGGATCTTCAGTGGCACCAGGACTCGGTGGTGTATCGTACACCCCCTCAACACCCGCATCGCGAGGGGGAGGGCAGGATTCTAGGGGGCCCAAAGTCTGTGTTATGTTATGGTTTTGCAATCCTTTGAAAGATCCGGGTTGGGGCCCGAAACCTGACTTCGCAGGGGGAGGGATTCAAACATTCTCCGTTGCGCCATTGCCAGACACGAATTTATGACCATAACCACTAGGGCAACAGCGGCCACTCTGAATGGTTTATACAGAATCCAGCTCATTCCTTTTCAATTAAACTTTTTTAATATTAAAATTAGACTAATTCAGAATGAAGATCCAGAGCACCCTCTAATAAACTAGTACGAAACGATTTTTTTACTGCTAAAACGCGATAAATTCCACTTTCAACAAGATAAGGGTTAAGGAAAAACAAATTCAAAGCCCCAATGTGGTAAAATTTTGTTTTACGCATATTAGCCATTTTTTTTTAAGAAAACATTTTTCCAAAACTGCTACAAAAAAAAAGTTAAAATAAAACATTTAGTAATAAATAATATCTTAAGCAACTACAACAGCTATTGTGAAAGTGTTAACTTCAGCTCACATTTGATGTTAATATCGTAACTATAAAAGGAGGTATAAAATAAAACCAAGAAATCTGAAGAAAAGAACACTACACAATTCTGATTTAGAGTCGGAACCAATAGACATCAAGTAAATTAATTTATGGGATCAGATTAATTTTTCTCCTATAGCTTCTATCTTTTGAGCCACAATCGGATGCCGAGTAAACAAGAGCACACAATAAGGCAACGTGATGTTTATTGGCGATGGACCTCGTAATATTGAACCAGTCAAATAACCGGCAAAATACCTGAGCTGACTCCACACTCTTTGAGCCTAACAGATTTTACGTGCATCTCTCTACACGGCGGGTCTTCAAGGACACCAAAACTCGAACTCATGACACGCCGACTACTAATTCGTGACCATGACCACTAAGCTACCAGGACACCAATCGGATACCAAAGACTAACAGAGTTAACATTTTACTCAGACAAAACTCGCACCCTATTTTTAAGAAAACCAAAATTAAAATGTAGCTACTCCTAATTATTTCCAAACTTGAAATTCAAACTCTCAATTTTCATTCATATGCTATTCATTGAGCTCACAATCATGGTCTGTAAATTATCAAGAAGGTAAGAATCGGTAACTATAAAAAGCAGTCATAAGGACAATTTAAATATTGTAATAAAAAATATCCATATTCAACCGGAAATTGAACTTGTGACGCTTAAAGAAAATCGATGAGTAGCGTGAGACTAATATTATAAATTTATTACGTCTACAACTATTAATTACAGCATTTACAGTTAGATACAAGTTATTCAAACAACTGAGTATTTTAGTACACAGAATATTTTATTTCTGATGAAGGAGGGCAAGTCAACGTTTTTTTCGAGTGTTCCAAGCGGTCTTCTCTCTCAACTCTCTTGGGGTGGAGCGGTCCCTTCTTACACCCCGAATTTCACTCGAGGCTCGGTTCTCAGGTTGAGTGCACATGTTGTTTGTATCAAGGCTATTGGTTGTCGGCGTGATGTCAGGATGAAAAGATTCTGCAATATTTTAAGGGCGCACGTGTGGATATGAACAGCGCAGTGTTATCTGCATAGAAAAGCCGATCTTGTAGCTGCGAGGTGGGAAAACATTACAAACTGAATTTCTATCGTCTTAGAAAAGTTTCTAAAACATTCGAATGATTCTCTCAGCAAATTATGCAATAAGTTCTTAAATAGAAATAATTCATGAAATAATGGGAAGAACTTGAATTTAATAAATAATTAGTTTTTATAATTATAGTTTTTTTTGTCCTTGAACTCTTATATAAATTTAAATGCTAAAGTAAGATTAATTTTACCTTGATACTTTTTGAAAGGATAGCTTAAGAATTTTTACTTTCACATAGCAAATTCCAAAAACAATTCGGAGAACTAATATAAATTTAATTCGAGATGAGACGTGTGCGACTGCTTCCTTACTTATATTTTTAACTGTAATTCTTGAACACAAGTTCACGGTCGTCAATCTGAGTATGTTCAAACAATTTTACACAAATTCAGGATTCCAAGTATATATAAATGCCTAAGTCCCGTAACTAAGTGCACAATCAAACATTTTATAGCAGAACACGTGTTTAAATAGAGAACTGGTTTTGAAAATTTTATGTAATAATTTAGACATAAACGGGAAAAGATAAAACGCACTTTATTTCCGAAATCAAACGTGATAAGAACTGGTTTAATCCAAGTTTCAATTTTAGAATAAACGGGAAATAGATAAAAGTCGCACTTTTGAAATCAAGTGAAAACTGTTTAATCAAGTTTCAATTCCTTAGAATGTCAAATCATGTGCTGTATTAAATTTAGGAAATAGAGTCAGTGGCGCACAGGAATTTTCAGTCGAAAGTCCACCCTTCTCATATCATGCCACAATAAGCCTCCAAACACATTCTTTTGATTTTATCGATTTTTGGGAACGAAAAACAAAAGATAAATTATTTAATAAATAATTAGCGTTAATTAATAAAATAAATTATTAATAACAAACACTTAAAAGTCAGTATACACATAAGATTACAATCAATTGAAAAAAAAATCTAAAAGTCGATGGGGGAGGTGAATCTGGCCCCTGCCTAGGCGCGCCACTGAATAAAGTGCATAATCTTCATGAAAATGAAAAAAAAAATAATAATTGCCTTCATAATATGCCTTTTTGAAGAGTTCATTTTTTGTAAATGGTATATTTTTCCAATTTTAATTGTTGAACAAAATTTCAAATTAATTCAAGTAAACTCATTCATTCAATTTGAATGAGTTTACTTGAGAATAAACGTTCACTCATTCATTCATTCAATTTGAATGAACGAGTGAACGTTTATTAACGTCGGGCCATAAAGCAGCACGAGGGCTATTGGTAAAAGACCTCGTAATTTTGAACCATGGTCAAGTGACGAGAACGACACCTGAGCTGGCACTCCGCTCTTTAAACTACCACACCACGACACCTTCGATTTGAAACCACATAAAAATAAACTATATAGTTGTTACTAATGCCACCTATCTGACGATGTTAGATCGAGGCCCACAAAATTCATCGAGGCAAAGGGCTAAAGGTACGCCTGCCGTAATCCGTAGCTTTGATCACCATACAGGTGACAGTACGATTTGGCTCAGTTCCACCCCAATTTTGAGAGAACACACTGGGGCGGTCAGGAGCCTCCCACCTTTCTTCCTCATCCACCAACCTTATGAGAGGACTTGCGACTCGACGGCTATTCAGAGTACCCCCCTGTCGCACAAAGGCACTATACATTTACAAATATCCATGTCTTCTCCGGGATTCGAACCCAGGCCCTATGGCACAGCAGTCAGCGTCGCTAACCACTATACCGGATGGGCGATAAAATAAATTATGAATATATGATAAAATCAAATTATGAATATACGATAAAATTAATCATGGATGAATTTTTGCAACTAAATAAAAAGCTAAATATAGAAACACGAACATATGCTCAATTTCTCTGCGATATTTACGAAAGCAAATATAAAAGGAACGTAAATGCTAAAAGAGTTTACCTTCCTAAAATTCATATAATTTAAATTCTCTATTGAACTAAAATTTTTTTTTATACATACCTTCAGTAAACTATTCTACAACACAATGTTACTAATTAATAAAAGGTAATGACAAGCTAAAAAATTTTTCTATTCCTTTGGTGTGAAATATGTCATATGATTGAGTAAGGAAATGCAATTGTTATGTCTCATGACCGACCTTATCTTTCAAAAGGGATTTCCAATGGACAGAAAATAAAGGAACAAGGGTGACTTCGATAGCGGAAGTGGAATCATACCTTTGAAAAATGAAGAAATGCCGTTATTCTATTTTTAGAATATATATTCAAAACCGGTGGTTCAGTTTTACTTGCACCGTTCAAATTATTAACCGGTCTCTTATATTGCTTTATTGCATTTGAATTAATTTGACGTTGTAAGAATGACGGGTTGCAGATTCATTTATTGTCCTTGGAAAGTGAGAAAAACGGCGAATAAAAAGCGCAAAATGTTATTTCCCTCGCCTAAAATATATTTAACTCATACAGGAAAAATTAATAGATTGCTATCTCGATTTACATAAATTTTAATCCGTAAGGTTAAGAAATTGAAAATTCTTATGTTAAAAAAAAATCATATATAATTATTCAATCAATACACAATTGAATACATATAACTAATTATTTTAATTTATGAAATTCAATGAGTCCATTCACTTTACTTAAAATGAGGTAGTTTGACATTTAAAAACATAAGACAACGGACTACATTTAATCACTATGTATTGGAGGAAATCTTTTGAATATAATCTTAAGAATTTCTTTCTAACTCCACTATTTTTACCAGGTTTATATTCCATAAAGGTATAAAAAAAAGGTTGATCATGATATATTGCATTTGTTGAGGAGGATAACATTAATGTAAATGCTTTTATAATTTATTACAGTTTTCTTGTAGTTTTTCTAATATCTATATGAAGTTTCTTCATCTCGACTGATTTTACTTCATAAAATAATTTTTGAGACGAATTACACAAGATATGATCAATTTACAAGAAGAATAATCTAAAAATGTTTTGAAAAATTTCACTTTTTCATAATTTTTGCTCAATGCAAAAAAAAAAAAAAAAAAAATTGAATATTAAAAAGCAATTTTATAAGAAATTGTAAAAAATTAAAAATTGTAAATATTTTAAATATAAAATTTAATAATAATTTACAATATCAGGAAAATTTGCACAATTGCACCAAGAAAAATAAAAAATAATATTCATTTCAATCAAAGCTATATAGCTTGAATGGCTATTGCAAAAAATTCCGATTGCTTTTTTTTTGTATACACTTTTATCACAATCTACCGGTCACATTAATTTTTTTAAAAAAAATTCAAAATTAAAACATGCATCAACTACAAACTTTCTACCACAAAAAGCAAACTGAAAAGAAAATGCAGAACAAACACAACTCACCACTAAAACATTATCCAACTCTATAATCCTAATAACAAATTTTAAGCAATAATTCCAAAACTGATCGCGATTTTCAGCCCTACCACACAGAGAATCACTTATGTTGTGGCAGAAGCTTTCCAACACTCCCACCAGAGGTCGCCTTCCGCCTGTGCGCCACTGGAATGGCAGATTCATTTAACAGTTTATTAGGTGTCGTAAACAAAGCGCGCTCGTTTGAAACGGGTTTTATTGTTCGGAATGAAAAGGCTGTGTCAGAGTAAAATGCATCGGATGATCCTCTGGAAATACTGCTAGGAATGACAAAACGTTGAAAGTGCATCTGGTTTAGTACCGCGCAGACAACTGTTTTATCCCTTTTGATGAAGGGCTCTTTAACGAAGAGGAAAGGGTTGGATTTGATCTTAACATGGGGAAAAGGAGAATGAAATGGCGTTGGAATTAGTTTTTCCGACTGATCGTTTCGCTTTGTAGAGCGAATCATTTCTCGTTTGCAGATGACAAGATATACTTGAATTTTTGAAGTTAGTAAAGAGTGGGAATGTAAATGGCCGGGGATTTACCCATCAGTGAATTTTTATGTGATATTTTAGTTTGAACTTAAATCTTAAGATGGACTTAAGACAGGGTGATGCAGAAATTTTAAATTGAGAATGCGAGTTCTGGAAAGTTTAATGAAGAAACGTTAATTTTTATTAATGACGAAATAAATGACAGGGATTTGCTCTCGAGGCGTGAATTCCCCCAGGGCTGTGGAGTCGGTAGGGGAAAATGACCAACTCCGACTCTTGGAATTTTAAACTTAAGGACTTCGACTCCCTCATGCATCTCATGAGTTATTTTATATTAAAAAAATAAGCTGTAATAAATGCTGCAGAAATTTTTTTTTTTATGGCATAGAAGATTATTCACATAAATTAGCACTTATTTTGAAGTGTAAAAACGTGTTAGTAATTTCTAAGAAATACTACAGCTTCGGCAAGATCTTCGATAGAGGACCGTATATATAAATCCTATTTGATTAAAAAAAAACCTTCAGAGTTGAGAAGTTTTTCTACACTGTGTTGAGTAGGAGGAAGAGCCGTTTCTGTTGTTTATAGCTTTTCAGGGTAGATTTCTAAATTATAAAAGTCTTGCATAAGAACTATCATATTTCTCTATTTTTACAAGGGATGTGTGGAAATCTTGTTTATATTTTTTCATTTTTTATCTCTTAAGGCTCTAGTTTATTTTTATTTGCTTTGCCTTAATTTCATTTGCCTTTCAATATCATTTAAATATTTCCCAAAATCCAATTCATGAGATATATAACCCAGTCGATCATCAAGTAATAACATAACTCAGCCATCAATTTTTTTTCAATTCACTTTAATTTCATTTCAAATTCAATGGTCGAACAACAACAATTGGAATCCAAGTTGACGTATTTTGGAAACTCCAGCTCAGACTCCTTTTACCCCAAAATTTGCCCGCCTCCGACTCCATGACCCTGATATTCCCATTATAAAGATAATTTCAGAATCGTAAATTTCCAGTTTAGCATTTTATTTGATTTCCCTCAGTATTATAGCACGTATTTTTCAATTTGCTTTTACATCGATAGTCCATTGATGAATACAGTTATAGTAATTGTAGAAGAAATAATTTCCCCCAAAAAATCCAGATTTTGTTAAATATTGGGATATCACAAAATTAAAAGTATTTAGTTAATTTTTCATTTAATTTAAAGTCAATGGAAATAGTAACGTCACAAGATTTCTTGATGCCCTGGGCCTTTATGCAAAAGTATGCCCCTTTTTGCTGCAGAGAATGTCGTCAAATACTTGTGCGAACGATAACTATAAAAATTAATGTGAATGATTCACAATCTCACAAACCTAGTCCTAAGCCGAATCGACCCCGATTGCCGCCTTTCACATAAATGATGTATGGTGCCAGGCCTAGGCACGAACGACAGATGACTTAATCTAGTCTTGTCCCTGTTGCCAGTAGGCATTTAGTTCAAAACCCAAAGTTTTTCGGAGAATATATCCAGCAATAACACTTGACGATTAAAATTGTTCAGATAATGATCTTAAGGAGGTTGAGTCGAGAACGAGACGATGTTCTGGCCCGAGTACATAAAATGTTGGTACCAATATATTCACACTGTGTCAAGTTGGTTGAAATTAATGCACTCTAGACATATAAGGGCTTTAAGAAGCAGAGCAATTTTCAGTTACCATCAAATGATGACCCTGAAATGACTCTACAAACTTTTACACCGAGCCAAGGTAAGGGCAGTGAGTCTCAGTAGATGAAATGTTTTCGTTTACCAGTTTGTTTTACAAAGTTTGTTTTCTTTCTTACATTGCGTGCACGCAATTTGTTTCAATATAAAAAAAATACTGAAGCTTTTCAGTTTTTGTTTACAAAAAATGCAATTTTTGTGTGTGTATGCTGACTTTTTTTTTGACAAACTGCTTTTGTCATTTTCAAAATAGAACTTCCACGGATTTTTCATGTTAAAATTGTGATTTATACGCAAGACTTTTTAAAAAATTTTAATATGGAATTTAATCAAGATACTAACTTGGAAAAACGTAACATTTTGTTGGCATTTTTAAAAAATTTAAGCATTAGACAAATTGATACAACACATCAACTGTACCTGAAACTATTTCAAACACTAATATTTTAATTAAAATATAAAAACAATTCAAAAATAAACTGAAAATAAGGTCACTTTAAACAATAAATTTTAGGAATTATGATGCAGAAACGAAAGTAGAAAATTTTTTACTTCCGTTTTTGCACGCTGAATTATGAAGAAAATGCACCAAACAGTTTTTATACCACTTTGAATTGGATTTTAAAATTGTTGCCATGACATCGAATATGCAAATGGATAGAACTTGCACCATTTTTAAGTCTTTCCACCACACAACGCTCCGATTATAAAGAGTTTTTTTTTAAATTATAAATACGGGTCACACATTCCTATATATTCAAATTAAAAGTATGACAGGTACGACACATTACTCATACCAATTACTAACTCCCGAACACCATTTATACATAAAGGATAGCTTTTTCAACCTAATTTGCTCTCAGAATGCTAAACGGGCATGGAACTGCAAAAGGAAACACCTTTGTCGGTTAGTAAAACACTTCCGCCACAGGACCCTTTCACTGAAAGGCGGATCCCTACCCCGGCCGCTTAGCAAGAAAAAAAAGTAGGCCGAAAAATAGAAATTTATTACACCGAACGGGTTCCTTGATCTCTTCCTTTCTACAGACAGAAGCAAAAATATGATGGAACCCTTTTAGGGTCAAACGGCGACAACAGGAAATAAAAGAAGAACACCCAAAAGCTTATTTCATTGTGCTGAAGTGCACTTAGCCATTTGTGCAACCCGATCTTTCATCCATTAGTTTCTTTGGTAAAAACCAGCGATAACTTGAGGGACCCGGCTCCATTAACGCAAATGACTTACGCCATGAAGCGAGCTATCAGCAATCAGACTGTCTTCTGCCACTGACTTTCTGGAGGATGGGGTTTGAAATGAGGAAAGAATTCGGTGCTAAGTGTTTGCGTTTTTAATAGTTCGAATTTCTGATGTGCTTGTGATGGGTTCTCGAGAGATGCGAAGTGTTTCTGTTCATTACTGATTGTTTTATTTATCGTTAAAAAATTCTCTTAAAGATTTTAAATACAATACCCACTAAGCAATAAGAATTCCCTTTCTCTAACTCATTAGAAATACAAGCTTTTGATTTGATTTAAATCAAGATTTAGATTAAATCCAGATTGTACTTAGGTAGAGTTGAGATGAAATTCTGCGAGAGGAATTGAATTGACTTTCTTTTAAAGGTTCTTTTAAAACGGATATTTTATAGATATGTTTTTTCCCCTGATCTATGCATTTGAATTTCTTTCCGTGTTATTATTTATACTTTTGCCTTCTCCTATTTAAAAAATGTTTTAATTATACGGCATGTGTAACCTTGTACCTTGACTTATTTTGTAATTTATTTCGTTTGTTCGGGACAACATAGAACCTAAATCGGTTCAAATTAATGAAGTTCTGCTGTATACAGGGTGGTTATAACTCAAGTTACACTTTCAAAATGCTGTAAGACAAGAACCACTGGTCAGAAGGACTTCAAATTTGAGCTGAATGTACTTGAAAAACGGTATGGCATAAGAAAAAGTGGTGGTGGTGGGACTAATCCCCATCTGGTCTAGTGAAACTAGACCAGATCCACGAGTCCATTTATCTTCACAAAGTCTAAGAACAGCAGGGGGGAAGCAACAGCCTCCTCACATGAAAACCCCACACATTGCCGAATGTGCCGGGGAGAAAAAGGACTGATCTCACGTTTGGTGCAAATTGGGTAGCTTCTTTTACCACCTTCAAAATTCATTCACCTCAGGTAACCAGTCGAAAATCGCGAGAATGCCGTCTGATACGATCTGGAACCCTTGAATGATATGGCGGATCCAGGATGTCTTTGAAAATACCTGGGTGTACAGGAGGGACAACCCAGGTTCTACATATCAATTCTTTAGCCCTGGAGTAGATCTCGGTTGACGTAAGGACCATGTGGTCTTCCGGGTCCACAGGATCACTGGCAGCCGCCTTCGCAAGATCCGCTTCTTCGTTCCCGGGCAGGCCTACATGAGAAAGGACCCACTGTAGATGGATAGGGTGCTGATCTGAAAGCTATAAGAAAAAGTTCCAAAGCGTATCAATAAATAGTACTTCAGCAGGGGCGTAGCTACCGCAGTATCAGCCGCATCAATGATATGGGTCCCCCAAGCTACAGGGGCCCCAATGTGTAAGCGTAAAATGTTGAGATCCTGCATCAAAATTTCTTAGGGAGCCCTTTTTGCCCCTCCCCCCAAAGAATTTTAATATAGGACTAGCTACGCCAGATTGCTTTACTAAAGCGGATTTGGCAACAAGTGGCATTTTGAATCCAATAACAACGGCTGTGGCATGAGTTGCACATTGAACTAACTGTATTGTTCAACGTGCACAATTTTTTTTGTTTCGGTTTTTTAACGGAAAAACAACTTCCAAGTCATTCAACTGTTATTGTACTTTAAGAGAAAAACCCATCTCTCACGGCACGGTCATACCACATTGGTATGAAAAATCATGTTTTAATTGTCTTTGGGACAAAGATCACATAAAAAGCAACAATGGAAACGCCAATGAATTTTTTTTCTTATGACACACAGTTTCCTTCTTCTAGTATATTCTGTTAAAATTTGAAGTCATTCTAAGCAGTGGTTCTTTTTTTTACAGTATTTTGAAATTGGAGCTTTAATTATAATCTTATTCTGTACATTATTTTTTCGTAGAATAATGGGTAAAAGTGAGGAAAAAACGAGTAATTCATTTCAATTTCAAATACCTGCAATCGCAGGAAAACAATAAATGACATTTTTCATTATATAATTATTCAAGGTTATGAAAATAGAATCTATTATACATGGGGAGGGGGGAAATATCACGCTCTTTTTCCATAAGATATGAAAACAAAATTTCTTTTACAAACAGAAAAAAAAAAATTGAAATTAATATTTAAACGTAGGATATTTGACAAACCATTTTGTTTGAACAATTTTTGAATTAAATAAAAATGAATGAAAAATAATTAGAAATCAAGAGTGAATAATCAAGAGAATCCGAAAATTATGTTTATATCTAAATATCTGAAGTACACAGAATTCGTTTAATGAACTGAATTTCTAAAAATACTTAAAGAATTTCTAAACAGATTAAAAATAAACATATCAGCCAACAAAAAAATGTTTTCTTCTGTTTATTTAACTGCTAAAAACTCTATACACAAATTTTAAAGTTCAAACGATCTTTTACACTAAAAGAAGAAATATATTCAAAACATTGATAGTAACTTTAAAAAAAAAAGACAGTTTCAAGGAACTTTCTTCCACCTATAATTATAATAGTAGTATTTCGAAAAACAAATCCCTCCTGGCGAATTTTTTTAATATAAGATATCCGAAAAAAATAAAATTTTAACGTTTACATAAACTTTCAATTATTTGAAACAAATTTATAGCTTTCTAAAAACGAAAAATTATGTTTGAGAAGCTGTAGTTTTTCATATTTTTCGAGTGTATTGAATCATATGTTTGCATTAAGCACGGATACAATCTGAACATTTTTTTTTTGGAATAAAAACCTCGGTACGAAAAACAAAACCTCTTAAAGAATGTAGAAGTTAAACAGCGTAAAGAAAATCTCAAGAAAGAAAAAAAAATCGAGAAAGACACCATCCAAGAAATGTTACAAACCTCGCAAAAACATTCGAGATTCGATTGGAAGAAGCAAGAAACACAAGATTAAAAATTTCTAGTAGCTGTGTCGAGAAAAAATATCGGTTATAACGAGAAGGGGAAAAAGCATACACAACCAGCAACATTTTCTCTTAAAACCATCGAACACAAATACAGAAGGAGAAAGAAAAAAAAGTCAATTTCAAGAGCTACTTCAAATACTTTTCGACAGAGGAGGAGAATCCGTGGCTAAAACCTACAATCTCGTTTCAGAACTTGTTTGCAAATGAAATCAATAAAAACTCATTTTCCAAGTTTTCAACGAGAGATGTTGTAGAATGCACCACCTTCTAACAAACCTCAAAGATTTGATTTTTGATTTCCGCGAGTGTGCGAATGTCAGTACTTCAAAAATCAGGTCTGTCGAGAACCTAACCTGAAATAAGGTACTAGGGCTTTTCTTCGATACTGCATTTTCTCCTAATATCCTTTGTTCTAAGCAGAGTTTGAAGTAAATTATCCCGTAGTGACCGCGGGGCACAGTTTCTGAAATTGCATTTCAAGGATTTTTGAAGTACGTATTTCCAAAGTTATGCTTCTGGCAGAAAAATAAATATAAATACAGTTAATACGCTGAAAGGTACTACTTACAAGCTAAAGATATGAGAGCATAATATTATATTTCAACTTGTAGTATTTATTGTTTTGTGTGTTCCGAGTTAAAAGACAAATTGGAACAGCAACAAGAGATGGTTATTAAAAGAGATTTGTTTTGAAAGGATTCCACCGCGATTTAAATCAAGTATTCTAAATATAGATTTTAGTGTTAAACATATTTTTTAAAATTAAAAATGTAAGTCAAAATTCTAAAAAGAATGAGTTAACAGATTACAGAAAATTTTTTATTTGTGCAAAACTTCTAAAAAATTGTAATGGATAAAAATCTATGATAATTAGAAAATCTACGATGCAATGGAACACCAGTAACAAAATGACAAACTCTTCGGTAGCTTTTAGCATAGAAAAAGACAACTCCATTGATCTTGAATACGGTCCTAGAAAATCTCAGAAGATAAGGTTCACTAATAAAATATAAGATATGGCTTTCGATTTTCGTCAATACAATACGAGAACAATATGAAAGTTATTAAAAAGAAAACTCGAACTTTAGAATCAATTTTATGACGAGGTTCAAACTAGAGCTAATGTATCCCTCTCCTACCTTCTACACAGCGTGAGGACTTCTTGGTTCATTTTCATTAAAAATGATCGATAACCACAGACTTGCAAGATCAGATAGAAAAAGGTCATTCAACACTTAGTAAAACTTATACACTGTAAGCTTTGACAGCGCAACAAAGCCAAAGAGATTTTTAACCCCGGTCCCCCCTAAGTACACCCCTTTGCCAATTTTTTTCTCGCACAGACTATTTTTTTAGGGATTAATTCTTAGTGTTAGCATCTCATTCACTATGGGGATAGAACCCACCATAAATGGGTTCGATGCTCGATGCTACCAAATACCACCGAGTACACATGGAGTACGTGCTCGTTAAATCAGTGGGTCCGAAAGTCTTGTGGGCGGTCGCAGCAGAAACCATGAGTGCAGGGGGCTGGAGAATATTTCCCTCCCCTCCAATTCCATGCCTAAATTGTGGAGGAGGAGATAGGTGGTGTCGCCATCTATCGTTAAGAAGTCCGCAGGCTCTGTCAACTTTCATTCCTTCCCTTCGGGAAGAACACAACAACAACAACATCTTATTTAAAAGTAAGATGAGAGCTATTGGCGATGGACCTCAAAATTCTGAGCCACGGTGAAATATCGAGGACAACATTGAACTGGCATCCAACTATTTCGATTCTACGTCAGCATGTGAAATTTGAACTAATTACACAACAAATATTTAATGTAGGGAGTCTCCAACCTTTAACACTCGAGGGCCATATCAATAAATCCACAATGATCCGCGGGCGACATCTATAAATTTACAATAATGAGAGAGCCACACAACTGTTGGAAAAAAAAAAGCAAGGAAATTTAAAAAAGAAAGGGAGGTTTGTTTTACCAGACAACTGATTCTAAGGTAAGAGATGGGTTAGATTTGTTTTTATACTACATATCGATTTCAAAAACGTTAAATGGAAGTCGAAATAAAATACTTTGCATGTTCAAGATAAAAAATCCACCTTTTGTTCAGAAAACTTTGAGATTTTAATGCATATATATATATATATAGTCAGATTTTTTATAATTAAAATTATTTAAGATATACAATGAAATTTTTGAAAAATTTGTCATTTTAAGAACATTTTCTCAAATGGATATCAAGTATATCAATAAAATGTGCTAAATGGCAAGAATAATTTAAAAAAAAAAAATGGCATTTTTTTACGACAAAAAGTAAACAAGGCAATTTTTCCTGAAATTATCTCAGATTCAAATGAAGGGCCAATAATGCCTTCTGTGGGCCACGGGTTGAAAAGCTCTAATTTAATGAAATAAAGAGTCTACGACTCGATTGAAAGAAAGATTCACTCATTTATGCAGTTGGTGAAATTCAAGACTTGAGCCATCGAAGATCTGATCGTTATCTAACAATTCTGCTGCAAGAAAATTAACAATTTTCGTTAAAATAGAACACAGAACATTACAACGTTGAATTCGAATGAATTTCAATTAATTATCTGTATTATCATCATAGCAATATGCCATAACATCAGTGGCGTAACGTACACTCCCATTTCGGGGGGGGGGGGCAAAGCACGACTGCCACCAAGTACCTATATACCCTTTGTAAAATCCAACTTGGTTGTCCAAAGCTTGACTTTGCAGGTGGCCCAAATGTTCCCCGCTACACCACCGCATGACATTGTATTTATTACAAATAATTATTAATATTGACACAACGACATTTACTCCGTTTTGAATATAAACATTGTAAACTAATTTCAAAAATAAATTTAAATTAAAAAATTTAACATGATTTCGATTAGTAGCAATTAGTACGTCGCAGTAAAAAGCTACCCCCAACCGATTTAAATTATCTTAAAAATAAACAGATAATTTTGTAAAATCAAAAGAATGAAAGAATGCCTTTTCAATTGTTTCATGTATCATATGAATATTCTACGACTACCCCCCCCCCCAAATACTTTATTCAAAATACATAAATTTATAATTCTCAATACAATCCAAGATAAACCTCCCTCCGTCGGTAAAACCTTAATGCACATAATCCTACATGATTCCACTATCTGTAAAATATAAATATAGGTTTAATGAGATTGATTTACGAACTTAGTCTTCTCTATAGAAGACATAAGGCCAATAGAGGGCTCTATTAGGAGGAAAAGAATATCCCATTCTGTATAGAGATTCCCAGAGGAACAATGTCCCTAACAAAGGGAGAGAGCATCCTTTTTTGCGACAACGCCCAAAAATGTGAAAGAGCATCGATGGCAATATCAATCGATTCGCAGACACCCTGACTAAAAGATCAACTGTTTAGACCACACAGATTCACCACACCCATGTTATGACTAAGTACACTTTGTATGAGACCTTTTGAGCTAAAGATTATGACGTGGAAGATTAAAGACGTACCGAATAAATGAAATAGGTTTGTTTCTGAAGTTTTGTAATAGATGAAGAACGTGATTTATGAAATTAACTTTTCCATTTGAGAGATTTGTTTCTATTTAGTTAAAAATTTAGAAAAAACTTTGGTTCTACTCATTTTTTATACGGTTAAGTAATACACCCTTCAAATGTCTGCAAAGAAATAAATTTTATATTTTGATTTTTGAAATCGTTCTATCTCTTAGATTTTTACTTAGAATAAAAATGAAAACCATTTTGTGTGTGTGAACTGTTGCGAATTCAAACTCAGTTTAAAAAATGAAGATATATTTATATATTTATTGCATACATATATTAATAAAATACAGCTTTGTGAACAGTTTAAAAGAAATTTCATATATGCATTAACATATTCATATTACAATTAAAATATAAATCAGGACACGCCTTTCACACACACAAACCGGAACCCAATAATTAAGTATTGAATTACCATTAGATATAGTTCCTAAAGCATCAGATTTGATATACTACATTAAAAAATATCTATCATTGCCGCTGTTTTTTTCCTTCTATTTGGAAATATTTATATTAAACTTAATGCCGTGTGCAATTTATAATTTACTTTTAAATAATTAAGATATTCGAAGTTTTTCTTTAATCAGGAATTGCATCAATATTCTTAATTCAATTATTCATTTGAGATACTGATACAGAGAAAATGTTTCAAATTTTGAAGTACAATTAGTACAACTGGATAATTCTGCACAACTTTAATTTAAAATTCGTTTGCATGAAGAGCAAGCATAAAGAGCCATCTGATTTTTTGCGGAAAAAAATAGTATAACTGGTATTTTACACATCTTCTCACATAAAAGGATTAATACGCAAGTAAATTTATGTGGCGCCATCTATCGAATAACATAATAACTAGGGTTAATTTATTTGTTGCATTGATATAATACGAATATGTTTCTCATATAACAGGTTATACTTAATATCAAGAAAATGCTTAAAAGAAGATATTATAGTCAAGGAAAATTCAAAGCTAAAATTTTTTGTGAAAAAATAAAGGAACAAAAGGAAGAAAAGTATCAAATTAAACAATATCGTAATGACATTTCAATAAACAACGATTAAAATAAAACATTTACTTATATAATATTATTTGAAGTATAATAATTTTTTTAGTCAAAAAATATTATACTACTATAAATTATTAAGTAGTAAAAGTTGATAAGAAAATATTGAAATTTAGGAGAGAAATAAGAATAATTTTATATACAATGTTTCGAGAAATTACTGATAAAATATTGAAATAAGTTGTTTATAAAACATAAGAAAATTCAAGTTTAAGGTTTTTAGGAAAAAAGACAAAATTTGGTGCTTTTTGCAGAAAGAAACAAAAAAGATGAGAAGATTATACATCCAAAATGTAGTGTAATGTTTGAAATATAGATGGCAGCACCAACACACATTAAGAACAACGTTTTCATACTCCTATTGCATTGGAATATAAGCAGTCAATACAGAAAACGTAATTTGTAAAATATGGTATCAAAATATTTATAAATTATTCATACATTGTTTTGAATCATTAAGATTTTTAAAATCTTTCAAACTTTCTTTTTGTTTTCATTAATTTTTAAGTAAAATATAGAAATTTCAATGTTAGGATAAGATTTTTTTTTTTTCAATTGTAATAAAAAAAGTATCAATTTACTATTTTTTTAAATATATATTTTGCCACAGAAGAAAAAATTGTAACTCAAAAACTGAACGTGCAAAGTGCTCTGAAGGTACCAAACCAAAAACCAACAGAAGGTACATTCTTACATAAAATGCGATTATGATAATATCCATTTTTTAAATATTTAAATTATTTCAACCGATCAAGACAGAAATTTTACTTCAAATTCAATGAAATAAAAAAAAACCCTGAACATATCAAGAACTACAGTAACGTATGTACACAATTGGGATTTAAAAAATAGAATTATATTGCGAAAATTAATAGATTCAAATGAACGGAGATATATCCTCACGCTTCTTATAGATAATCCTTGCATGTACAGAAAAAGTATAAAATGGTCTTCTGAAAATATTTTTGGAAGTGTTGTGGAGATCTACGGAAAATAAGAATTCTCAAGGCTTCTTCTCTCGAAACTTAGGGTTCCAGTCATTTAACAAGCCACAGTCCCTATTTTTATACGTAAATGCATTTGGTGGAATCGGGATTCGAACCTATTTCTCGATTCGTACATTGCCAACACCCAAGGTCACGACCTTACACTACTAGGCTGCCCTAGTCTTGGTTCATAAATGAATGAAATATGAAATTCTTGGAAAGAAAAATAGATTAAAAGACAGCTGATATAATTTAAGAAAATTCAAAAGACGCGATCTGTAAAAAAACAACTTAAAAATGAGCAATACTCTTTGTTTTTGCAATGTACACATTCACGATTTGACATGTAACGGTGCATGTGAACGCTTCTCATTCTAAATATTGTTTTTAGACAGATAAAATACATTTATTTTTATTCACACCAATTACGCAATTGCAAGTTGAATAAATCGTTTACAGAGATCGTAATGACAAACGAGTCTTGCGTCTCTGAAATCAAAATGAATTTTTATTTTGAAAATTAAAGAAAAATTAAGAAATATCATGAAACTCTGTGATAAATTAAGAACTTTTATGGTAATCGATTATTCCACATAAATGCATCTTAAAATATTTTCAGATTAGTATCAATTAAATAACTATTTTTCAAAAAAAAGTGCTAATATAATTTTCATACTTATTTCTGTGATTAGATTTCATTTTTACCATAATGTTATGTTTTATTATACTTCAGATAGAATTCCATCATAAAATACTTTCATCGTGCTGCCCCCTTTTAGCAAAACGTAGAAGTTTTTGACATTGAGTTGCTAGAAATAACAATCAATGGCGCACACAGGAATTTTTCAAGGGGGGGGGGGGATGTGTGGCAGGGTCGGAAATCCACCATTTCCCCCCCCCCGTACCTTACCCCAATACAACGCCAAACATTCTTTTGATTTTTGTCGATTGCCGGGAACAAAAATCAGAGAAAAATAAATTGTTAAATAAATAATTAGCATTAATCAATAAAATTAATTATTAATAACAAATACTAAATTAAATTTTACGTACTAGATACATAGAATTATAAGCGATCGAAAAAAATCAAGGACTATGGGAAGGTTCGGACCCGGGCCCCCACCCCCCTTTTGTGCGCCGCTGATAATCATCGTAAAATGAACAGTATCGCACACAGGAATTTTTTAGGGGGGGGGGGAGGCAGGGTCGAAAGTCCACTATTTCCGTATCATGCTCCAATACGCCGTATAACATATTCTTTTGATTTTGTCGGTTTCAGGGAAAAACAATTATTGACTGAATAATTAGCGTTAATAAAGGTAATTTATAACAACTAATTAAAATTTACGTACTATATACATAGAATTTTAATCAATCGAAAAAAAAATCAAGGGCTTTGGGGGAATCTGGACTTGAGGAACCTCCCCCCCCCCTTGTGTGCGCCACTGATGAAGAATATTAGTGTTTTTTTTCTCATCTCGAGTTTGATTTAATAATAGTAAGATTTGATAAATCTTAAATTAATGTCAGTATATGAAATCTGAATTTACAAATACCGAATCAAATTCAGAAATTGACATTTTTTCAAATTTGAATTCAAAATTAGTACAAGTCTGATAATTTTAATTCTTTATTTCAAGAGACAGTAAAGCTTAAAAAAAATCTCAACCCATTAATCAATTCAACCTTGTTTTATTCTGTTTTCAATTTATTGGCAATATAAAATACGCCTAATATATTGGAAATAAAATGCAAAGATATTCCTCATACGACACATGTGATATAAATCAATATTAAAATAATAAGCAATTTATTTTTTTCCCTGCATAATACATTAGCTGTATAACGTTACGTGCACTTCGTGGTTTTCGAAAATATGATAGAAGGATGCGAAATCAATGCAGAATACATAAAAGTGTTTCTGAATTTTTATTCATAGCAGAACTAATCGTCCAACTTCCAGTAAAATATGAACTAAAAACCTAATACCTTAACAGTAGAAAATACCCAAGCATTTTACACCGACCACTACCTTAACGAGCGAGCTTCCCCATTCTCACGCTTCTAAAACTGGGCCAAAACAAGAACCCGAAAACAACCCCAAGCAGATATTAACGAACACATTCAACATCTCCTACAACATCCAAAAGGAGAGTCCTCTATTTCATCGGAGATAAAGCTCGTAAAAAATCAAATTAAGGCGTTAAGAAGCGCGTCTTCCATTGATTTGCGATGAAGACAGCTGTTGTTCTGAGGGAACTTTCTCACAGATGAGGGTGCCGTATAAACAATGAAGACACACTCGTTTCTGCAGGCAAAGGAAATGGAGCAGGTAAATTATGGTCGTCGTCCACGCATAGCCAGCGTGGAGAGGAAAGAGTATAAAGAAAAAACATTCTACGTTGAGAGTCCAAAAGGTTGATGCTAAATATATGGTCACCTATGACTTGGGTCTTCCAGTGACTGCTCAGTCACGGAGCTTGCTATATTAAGATCGCTAGAAAAGCGTTAAGTTGCCCTTTTGAAAAAGAAGGTACTCATAAAAAGAAATAGGGTTATGAAGGCTGTTTTCTATAAGGGTTTTTTGTCTTGGATTTAGTCGTTATGTTTTACTATCCATTTAGAAAGCCACCATTAAAATTTGTCAAAGACACAGCAGAAGGTCAAAGAATTACTTGCTTAGTATACGGCAAACTTAAAAAAAAGCACAGGGGGAGAAATTTAAACGTAGAATATTTTACCACAATTACTATATTCTTTAACCCCTTAAGTGGTCAATTTTTTCCCCAAAAATGTTCAAAAAAAGTTAATTTTTTATTACATATACCTAAGGCATAATACTAAACAGAAAGCGAAATTGGAAGAATTTAATTTTAATTTTCAATTTTAAAGTTTTCATACAATTTTTTATTTTATAATTGGAGAATACAAAAACCTAAATGTCTGCATTTTATAAGTACACTCTGCATACTATGTGAAGAATGTGTTTCATATATCTTAAAAGAATTTCTCTCATACTTACAAAAAAAATTCATATTCGTACCTTTTATTTAAACTGTTGAGGATTTTGCGAGTGTGTGCATATATATATATATATGCACTCACAGTTGGAAGTACGGCCTAATACTAAGTCTTACATTGCAATGGGCACGATCTCGGTATTTTTAGATTACCTTTCCATTTTCATTTCTTTACAAGCAACAAATTGCAATTACCTTGCCAATTCATGTTCTTTATCGAATATTTTCAAGAATCTAAATTCCTGCTTTCAATGAAACATTCCCGCCTTCCCCCACAAACAAATTCCCGGATGAGAAGCATTTCAGTACCATGGACAAACTTCATCTCTTAAAAACACACACACATTAGCACTAATAATCTCACTATAAGAATGAAAAATATATGAAAATCAACAGACAAAAAGAAAATATCAGTGCCCCCCGTACAGCGTACCAGCTAACCAGTAGCGAACAGCTTTCAGTGGCCTGTACGGAGTACAGACAAACCAGTCAAGGAGTTAAGACTGTTCTATCAATGCCGCGAGATATCTTAAATTCACACAAAAAGAATATCAAGATGAATATCAACAAGAGTCGCATTTCCCCCCAACTTAAATAGCATTTTTCAATTTCTTCCCATTTTTTACAATCACATTAAAAAAATTTAGCATGCGAAATACTTGGACGCTTAAGAGATACTTGTATTTCATCAATGTAATTAATGTACGTAGAAAGGTATTATTTTACTACAGATGTGTGTATCCGACTACTTAAAAAAATCTCAGATTTCGTCCAAATTTCATAACAATGTTTCATAGTTTAATTTTGTAGGCAAATTTATTAGGTCTATAAAAATGCCACTTTTTATTTTCCGTTTACTAGTACAAAAGTCGCAACTGTTTTACTAAGAATAGATACCGTTTCCAGCGTGCAATTTACCGACTTTAAATTACGTTCTACGCTAAATGCTTATTTTTCTAAAAAATTGAAACAGGGACAGGAATTTCTGAAAAAAATTACGAAAATAATTAACTTAAATTTCTTTGTGAATATTCTGTGTAGTATTAGAACCGTTTTACCTGTTTTTTTTTGGAAATCACTGCATTATCACAAAAATTACAACCATTTATACAAATATAATAGGTGTTTTTTAAGCGATTCATGTACTGACTAAGATAAACTGTTCAATTTCTTATCTTTAAGGTCATTCCAAAAAATGAAAAATAATGTAACAAATGTTAAAAAAGTCGAAAATTCGTGTATGAAAATTTTGTTCAGAGTATACCGAGTATATGTAATTTTTAAAGAAATTTTCAGCAGTCATTTCCCCATTTGATACAAATTTTTTTCCTTAAAAATTTTACACTTATAATATAATTTACTACACAAATCTGGACACCACAAAAAAATCTTCATCCCTCAATTTAAAAAAATTCGCACTTAAAGATATTTCAATGTATTGTACGTAGAGAAAATAAAAAGCTAAGTCTCATTTTACTGCAGAACGTGCTTAAAATGCATAAAGAATAAGCATAATTTTCGGCATTAAGACACTTGTTTAGCTTTATTTTAAATGTTATGAAATCACTTTAATCCTTCAGAAAAACGAATAACATTCTACATTCATATTGAAGCAGTTAATGTTCATTTTAGCTCTAGTATAGCTAAAGATAAACTTGAAATAATGCCGCAGAATTTTAAACGTAACGAAAAAGGAAACTGCTTTAAAGTAGAGCGAGTCAGTGTTATATAGCATAAAAATATATCACTAAAATAAATGGGCCATAAAATCTGGTCGAAACATTTAGTTATTACTGTACTCTATTTAAATGTGGATGAGAAAAGAGTGTTAACGTTAATGTCACTGCATTTTAAACATAGTGGCCGAAAGAAAGGGTTGAATATGCGACTAGTTACTATCTCGTAAAGTTTTAACTACTAGATAACTAGTGTTTACAAACTCCCATAAAACAAAGCAGCAATCTATTTTACCGATCAAAAACAGTGCTTTTCTTGTATATGTGTTTCAAAACAGAGCCGGCTGGGTGGAGGGGTTGGTTTGTCGTTAGCCTTCTGCACCCAAGGTTGCGGGTTCGACCCCGGCCCAAGTCGATGGATTTTCACGATGCAGAAAATCGACAGCGGCCATACGACATATAAAAGATCCCCAGAGTGTCTGTTTGGCTTGGGTGCTCTCCGCAAAATTAAAAATCCTAGTACAGGTCCGCATCGTCAGAGCTCAGGTGCCTCCATCTAGGAGGAAACTGGGCATCAAAATTACCCGAGGCGATTAGTATCCGCCTCTATGGTGCCGCACTAAAAATACATACCAGCTTCCTGGTAATGTACTAGGTCTCCAATGGTAAAACACCAATCCGCAGTCCATTACAAATTTTTAAAAAAGTTTCGAAACAGAAAATTGTAATTAATTTGTCAGAATGAACGCATGCAGACTAAGTAATGACGTAAGCATATGGTACAAGATCGTACATATAATGAGATAGAAAAATAAGGAAACATTTTTCAAATTTATACGAATATCTCAAGTAGGACTTTCAAAGATAAACTCGTCTCGAAATAAGGCTGAAATATTTCAAATAAAACTATTACAAAAAACTTTGTTAATTTTATTGCAGTTGAGTATACTAGAAGATAATGAAGGAGGCGTTTAAAGAACCAACTGTTTTATAAAGCGTGGGCCGACAAAAGCCAAGATTTAGCATGAACGTTTTACTTAATGATATTGTTGTACAATATTTTTTAACAATCAATATTTTACAAATTGAATGTAATTTGACGCTAACGTCATAGTTTAATAGAAGAGACAAAGAAGCGGAAAACAAGTCACCGTTTAAAAATAACAAAAGATAAGATTTAAGCAAGGTCTTTTACTTAAAAGACTAATATTAAGTATGTAGTTTTAATGTTTTCCACGTTTAGGAATAAAAAATTACTTTATTCAAAACTTTTAACCATCTTTTGTATATTTTAAACAAAAGTATAATACCTTGTTTTAGTTTCTGTCCTTAAAGTATTTTAAAAGCATTAAGACGTTCGAAGAGTGTCAAAAAGATAGTAAACCGTTTTGTAAAAAGGCCCACATAAAAAGACCGGCAAGGTTAGTCTCTTTTATCTCAAGAATGGCTCTGTCATCAAAATCTATTGTTCTTCAGTTTTATTTAACTCTAAGAAAATGGCTTAGTACTTGAAAATATGCGAAATTGGCATAGCATAATACAATGATTATCAAGAAAAAAAGTGACGAGTAAAAATGAAAGTATAATTTCAATTTTTTTTCATTAATGTATAACCACCCATTTCTGATTATTAATGCACTATTATTTATTAGTGTTTTAAAACTGATATATATATATATATTTAAATTAAATGATTTTTGCTTAAAATAAAGCAACTAATCTTAAAGCGTATAACCCACACCCGTAAATTTCGATCTTATTTTTTTGTGTTAAAAGTGTGCATTATACGCCGGATTTTAAGGTATTAGTGTGCAGGCATTTCTTTATCAGAGAATACATTCTAATTTTAGGTCATGGGGTTTTAGCACGTGAAAACTGGTAAAAATATTAACATGTGTTTTAGTTCTATTTTATATAAAACTGTAACTCGTTAGAATAAACTCTTTGGTAATATTATTATGGTGTGTAGTACTGAGTACATAAATTTTTTCCCCTGCCCTGAAATGTAATAATTTGTGATTTCTTAAATGTTTAGTCAAACATTAGAAATAATAATGAGTAAAATTTGAGATTTAAGTTTTTTGATACACAAAAATTAAACAGAATGTTCGAGAACTGAATATTCTTTACAAAGCGGGAGTATCAAATGCAGTTAGATGAAGCTCTCTTTCTCTCGCACATGCACAAGCACGCACGGCTCTTATATTCCTTAAAAAATAAAGATTTTCCAATTTAAGATATCGATTAAATCGCAAGCTTTAATAATTTGTGTCATTAGAGCTTTTAAACACAAAAATTAATGCGGTCAATAATCGCATTAACTTCTTTAAATATAGGCTGAATGCTCCGCTTGTGGTTTTGAATCTCTCCTTTTTTAATGTGAAATTCTTTGCTCAAAATATATAAGAGCTAAAAGATTTGTTGAGAAGGGGGCAGATTAAGGTACGTAATAAGCGAGTAATCTGATTATTTCCCATGTAACAAGAAAAGTGTAAGCGCATGTTTACATGTTTTGACAATAGGAATTAACACATGAAAATGAGTACTCCGAGATGATCTAACAAACTATGGTTTCCTCCAGATCGAGGATTCTTAACCAGGATTACAAAACTTATGACTTTTTAAAGCATACTAATCAAATTTTGCATTCACTCCTTTTATAAATATCTTTAATAAATCACAGAAAGCTATGCTGTGCCTGTCATTAATTCATACAGTAATGTTTATATCAAAATAAAAGAACAATTCCCAAGCATACCTAATTGCTAAAATAAAAATTAAAGAAAATTTTAATGCATTAAATATTTTTAAGCAATATTAATTGGTACTCTAATTTTTGTATTTTAGTAAAAAAAAAAGATTTTTGCTTATTTTGAAGAAGCGCTTTCTTAAACTTTGATTAAAATATTAATGTAGATCAATTACATGGTATAAAATGGAAGGAGATAAAGAGAGAGTCATGACCTTTTAAGGCATGGGCCCAGGGCTTCGGCCTCTGGGCCTAGTGTCGTTCTCGACTCTGCCTCCGTAAGATCATAATCCAATAATATTAATTTTCAAATTAATTCCTGCACATATTTCCGAAAAACTGGGAGTTTCAAACTATATGCCACCTGGAAACAGTAGCAAGACTGCATTATTATATTATATTCGCCATCTGCGTCTAGGCCTACCACCATACACTATCATTACTCATTTATGCAAGAGGCGGCAGTTGCTCGAGTCTGTCTTGTGAGATTGTGAGAAAAGAACATTTGTTACGGGGTACCGTTTGTACGAGTATTTGATAACATATGCTATATACTACTTACAGTAGAGCGTCGTTTATCCGAATCAATTGGGACCGCACACCGTTCGGATACGCGATTATTCGGATAACCGAATACCAAATGCGATCCATGCAGTATATGAAACCGGACACTATACGAATATTGAAAATCATCACATGCGGGAAACGTGCTTGAAGAAAAAGCAAAATAGGTGCAAAATGCCGCAATTTTACCTTTATTAATGAAAATAATCACTTATTTTTCGCAGAACCACTGTACACCTTCGTTTGTTTAGCTGAAAAGTCTGATTCTCTTGAATCAGCAATAGTTGGTAGGACAGCACTCTGTTGTTGTTCGTAGCACTCCATAGCTGTCTCTAACGCATCAGTATTTGATGGACCCTTGCTACTTTCGTTGTTGTCCTCGTCTTCATCAGTTTCATCGTCGACAGGGACGGATTCTTCTTGCACGGAAGTCACAATCTAGTCGTTATTTACCATTTGAAATCCACAGTCTTCTGCATCGCATGCCATCCAGGTTCCTATATCTTCTTCATCGCATTCTTGAAATCCGAATCACACCCAACTGAAATTCCCCAAATATCCCTCACCTTGGGTTTTTCCGTCACTTTTGGCCTCACGTGAAACAACTGAGCATGCCAATGTTTGAAAACGTATTCATATACAGTACATGTAGTTGACAAAAAAAAACTGCTTCGGATAATAAACATTCGGATAAACGACGTTCTACTGTACTTTTAAGGGTTACAGGTTGTGACTACTTTTTGCATTGGGGACTCAGGCCTCTTAAGACCCCCTTTCCTGACAGCCCTTTTTAGCAGAAGTTCAAAGCCCTCACCTTCATAGGTAAAGGGATTTACGGAACAAAATACAACTGATAATTTCTACCATGCATATCATCCATAATCTATACAAATTTCCTTCGTGCAATGCATGCATTCTACAAACCTATAAGAATTTTTATACACAACAAATTCAATATTATATTACCGTGGCTTTATAAGAGTCAGAACTCTTTATTTTATACATCATTTCGAAATGGAATGAAAACAAATCGGGTGATTCAACTACAGTAGAAGGTCGTTTATCCGAACGTTTATTATCCGGAGCGTTAAATATCCAAACCAAAGTCCGGATCCGTTTCCGAACAGTGAAATTCTCAACATTTGTTTAGTGCGAGGCCAAGAGTGACGGGAAAACCCAAGGTGAGGGATATTTGGGGAATTTCAGCTGTGTGATTTGGTAAATATCTGCTCGGAATATTAGGTCAGTTTGTTTCCGAGGGGGTGTATACGTTCTCCTTTGTCGAGTTTTGTTGATGTAGAAACCTAAATGGCATGCGATGCAGAAGACTGTGGATTTTAAATGCTAAATGATGACGAGATTGCGACTTCCGTGCAAGAAGAATCCGACCCTGTTGACGATGAAACGGATGAAGACGAGGACAACAACAACGAAAGTAGCTTATGCTGACGCATTTCTGCGTTAGAGACAGCTATGGAGTGGTACGAACAACAATCAGAGTGCTGTCCTAATCAATTACTGCTGCTCAAGAGAATCAGAGACCTTGCATTGAAAAAAGAAGGTGTACAATGGTACAGCGAAAAATAAGTGAACATTTTCCACTATGAAGGTAAAATTACGACATTTTGCACCTATTTTGCTTTCTCTTCAAGCACGTTTCCCGCAAGTGATGATTTTCAATATTTGTATAGTGTCCGGTATCATATATTGCATGGATCGCATTCCGTTTTCCGAACAATCGCGTATCCGAACGGTGTCCGGTCCCAATTGATTCGAATATAAACGATATTCTACTGTATATTTAAAATCCTATAAAAATGCTTCTACTGCGGCATATCTGCGCGAAAAAAATATATAAAAGTATTCCAAAGTAGAATGAACGATTTAGATTTTAAGAAATAAATGCTTTTACTTCTTGTAATTAAAACTAAATTACAAGAATTATATTGAAAATTTGATCTAGTTTGGTTAGGGAGAAGAGTAAGGGATAATTATTTTACTATCGAAGAATCATAAGTAGACTTCAAAATTTTTCCCATACTCAGAAAGATAGCAATTATCCAGTACATTTAACACACATTCAAAATTATTAAGATTTTATCGAGAATTTTAACACTGCTTATAATGAGAATTTTTATTACGCCAGAAGGGTTAATGGTAAAACAAAACTTAATTAACCCCAATCATTTAATGTGTCCATGTCACGCGAAATTAAAATTCAGGACACAACGGCGAGAAAACTTTTGTCCCATCGATACAATCGAATTTGGACACTCAAACAACAATAAGCCATTTTTAGAATTTTGTTTTATTTGTTTGACTTCCCGATACATAACACTTCGCGGCGATAGGTTATTGAAAAGTAGATCGCATTTTTAAGAAGATAAATGTATTAATTATACTTTGTACTCGAAAAATATTTAACTGAGTTTTGGTCTAAGATACAATGAAGGGATTAGTAAAACTTGTAAGAACAATGCGTACTGATTGATAACAGCATTTTTTAAAAGAAAGTAATAAATACTTAAACCTAATATCGACACAAAGATCTTTCAGAAAACATTAACCCTTCAAAAGTCTAGTTTTTTCTGGCATTGTTATGCTATATATTTGTGTGTGGGGGCTTATTAGATTACTTACATTTAGCTTATTTTACTTAAAATTAATTTGATTTTTAAGCCTTTTTTGGAGGGAAGCAAGTTCGCCACCACCCACTGAGAGCTATTTAAAAATAGGACATACATCTTATGTTTTGCATTTCTTATAAATAACATGCGATACGGTTTAATAAGAAAATAATTCGTAAAAACTAAAACATATCGAAGGAATTAAAAATTGGATACATTTGGAAGAAATAACAAAGAAAATTAAGAATTTATACATATTACTTTCTATGAAATTTCAGAAAACAGGGAGATATATAATAGTGGGGACATTGAAAGTTAAACAAACGTATTTTGTTCTCGTGTGCTTTAGCAACGAGCAAATGGCAACGTCTATATGTTTTTTTTTGTCAAGTTGGCATATTGGTCACCAACTTTAGTCAATCGTACGTCATCTAGAACAATTTTCTTGCTGCTCAGGACATTTATAGGCCGTCCTTAGTGTTTGCGATTTGAAAATACAGATATCAGTTACCGTGCTAGCAGCACAATTAAGAGGTGGGAAAAGGACATTTAAAAATTAACTAAGCTGGCAATAAGTATACTTACTAAGCCTTAATAAAGAGTTAAAAAAGGAGATTTTTACCCCTTACTAAATTTCCCTCTACGGATGTACTAATAAATGAAAAAGGCAGACACGGATAAAGGAGAATATTCAATATACAGAACGCACGAAATTGACATCTGTATATGCAGAGTAGTATTCTTCAGCAAACAGAATTACAATTTTCTAAAAATATACCGATAAGAAGTAAAAGGACTATGGAATTATTAGAAGCTACTATGTGCTTGCTTAGGATATCGAAAATAAATAGTCGTGTAAAAGGAATTTAAAATGACTTGGAAATCTATAACAGAGTCTAAAAAGTAATTGAAAATATTCATAGAGATGTGTTTGTTCTGTTCAAATTGATATTTTATGAACACGCGTAGAGTTGGCTGTCAACAAGGTTTTACAAACATGATTTAATTGAGAAAGTGAAACCCGATATGATATACTTGTTGACAGTCACAAGCTCTTTAGAAATCTCTATAAACTATGAGATTAAACTGTTAAATCAATATATACAAGGGGTGATCAAATGAAAAGGTACGAAACGACATAAAAATGAAACAGTTAAATATTTACATATTCCGCCAAGGGAGAATGTAGCGAGACATCTCGGGATGCCATTGGAGACTCTGACTGGGATCGGATCAT